>PVLD010016842.1:0-43714 GCA_004027595.1 Dinomys branickii
TGGTTAGCAAATCACACTATGCCACGTGGGCCTTCAGGATAGGTTTTTAGGCGGAGTAAGCAGGTACCTTTCTAAATATGGTATATACAGAGTCAGCAACAAGAACCAGGAAACAGGATATGGGCGCCATCTTGGTAGCACGGTGGGAGGGGCTGATTCCAAGGAGACTAACAGCAAGCCCTCACACCGGCTCCCAACACTGATACCCAAAAATGGGAAGACAAAAGAACAAAACGCAGTCTCAGAACTCAACTCCACCCAGAGCAAGTCCTGGATGCGAGGATACAGGGGAACTAGGAAGCCACATACCTCGAAGTTCTGAAATGATTTGCATCTAAAATAAAGAAACAACTCCATCAGGCCATAGAAGAGCTTAAAACAGAAATAAGCCACATACCTGAAATGATCTCTCAGACAAAAAATGAACTGAAAACTATAATGGAAGAAATGTTCCATACACATAGAGAAGAAATAGATAAAAGATTAGAAGAAAGTAGGAAACAAATGGAAACATTAAAGAGCAATTTAGGAATGAATTACCAAGAATGAAACAGGTCAAAAGAGAGTGCCAGGATTTGAACACTTCCACTGAAAGCTTGCAAAACCGCTTAAATGAAACTGAAGATGCAATTTCAGACCTTGAAGACAGCATGGCAGCTTATGAGCGTGAAAGGAAGGGTCTCATAAAATCATCAAAGACCCAAGAAAAATCAATCCAACAGCTGCAAGATGAAGCAAAACGAAATAATATTCGAGTAATAAGAGTGAGTGAAACAGCAGGAGACCACACAAATGATATAAAAAGAATATTTGCTGAAATAATAGCAGAAAATTTCCCAAACAAGGTAAAAGATACTGAAGTACAGTTAATCGAGGCATATAGAACCCCAACGACCCATAACCCAAAGAAAAGCACACACAGACATATAATAGTAAAGATCGCAGATATCCAGCAAAAGAACACAATATTAAAAGCTGATAGAGAAAAGAAACAGATCACCTATAAAGGAAAGCCCATCAGAATCACAGCAGACTTCTCAACAGAAAACCATGAAATCAAGAAGAGCTTGGAGCGAGATATTACAGATTCTGAGAAAAAACAACTTCCAACCCAGACTGATGTATCCTGCAAAACTATCCTTCAAATTCAATGGAGAAATAAAATATTTCGATGACAAAGAACAACTGAAGAACTTCATGAGTGCCAAACCAGCATTGGAAAAAGCACTAAAAGATATTCTAGACGGAGAAGAAAGAGACCACAATCCCAAGAACAACGATAGAAATAACTCCCTAAACAGAACAAGTAAGTAAACAGCAAAAGAAGGAAAACAACAACAAGTAAATAACATGACTAGAATAAGCCAACATATAACCATTATAACCATTAATGTAAATGGCCTCAATTCACAAGTCAAAAGGAAAAGATTGGAAGAGTGGATTAAGGAACACCATCCAACGATATGCTGTATACAGGAAAGACATTTTACTCAAAAGTAAATCCACAGGTTGAAAGTTAAAGGTTGGAAAAGAATTCTCCATGCAACAGGTTCCCAGAAAAAAGCGGGGGTAGCTATTATGTTTGCAGACAATGTAAACTTCAAACCAAAAACAATCAAAAGAGATAAAGAAGGCCATTACATACTTGTTAGGGGAAAGCTGCAAGAGGAAGCGGTAACAATCCTAAACATTTATGCTCCAAACAATGGAGCAACTAAATTTACAAGTCAAATCTTAACAGACTTGAAAAAACAAATAACTAATAACACTGTTGTAATAGGGGACCTAAACACCCGTCTGATGCAAAGAGACAGGTAAACTGGACAGAAACTCAGCAAAGAAATAACAGACCTGAACCAAAAGTGTGAACAAATGGACTTAGTAGATGTACACAGAGTGTTCCACCCCACAGTATCAGAATACACATTTTTCTCAGCTGCACATGGGTCTTTCTCTAAAATAGACCACATTCTAACCCATAGAGCATATCTACCTAAATGTAAAAGTATTGGAATTATCCCATGCATATTATCGGACCACAGTGCAATGAAATTGGAAATTAATGACAAAGAGAACACCAAAAACCACAGAAACACTTGGAAACTAGACAACAACCTCCTGAATAACCAATGGGTCACACAAGAAGTTAAAGAAGAAATTAAAAATTACCTACAAATAAATGAAAACGCAAGTACAACCTACTGGAATCTGTGGGATGCAATGAAAGCAGTCCGCAGAGGGAAATTTATAGCAATGAACTCATATACAAAGAAAATAGAAAGAGAGCAAATAAATAACCTAATGATACATCTCAAACTCCTAGAAAAAGAGCAACAAGCCAAACCAAGAGCCCAAAGAAGGGAGGAGATTATAAAACTCAGGGCAGAAATTAATGCAATTGAGATGAAGAAAACTCTACAAAAAATTAGTGAATAAAGCAGTTGGTTCTTCAAAAGAATAAATAAAATTGATAAATTCCTAGCCAACCTTATCAAAAAAAGAAGGGAAAGATCTCAAATTCATGCAATAAGGAATGAAAAGGATGAAGTCACTACAGATCCCACAGAAATCCAAAAGATCATTAATACCTATTTTGAAAATCTTTACTCCCATAGGATAGAAAATACAGAAGTGGACAGATTCCTAGAAAGGTACAAATAACCAAAATTGAATCAGGAAGATGTAAAAATCCTGAGCAACCTAACATCAATTAATGAGATTGAAAACGTTATTAAAACTTACCAACAAAGAAAAGCCCAGGCCCTGATGGATTCACAGCAGAATTCTATAAAACATTCAGAGAAGATTTAATGCCAACACTCTTCAAACTGTTCAATGAAATAAAAAAGGAAGCAACTCTCCCTAACACATTTCTGGAGGCAAGTATTAAACTGATACCAAAACCAGCGAGGGACCCAACCAAGTAGGAGAACTACAGGCCAATCTCTCTAATGAACATAGATGCAAAGATTCTCAACAAAATACTTGCAAATAGATCACAGTGAATCAAAAGGAAAATTATACACCACAACCAGGTAGGATTCATTCCAGGAATGCAGGGATGGTTCAGTATTTGCAAATCAATAAATGTAAAACATTATATTAATACAGTCAAGGACAAAAAACACATGATGTCCTCAATAGATGCAGAAAAGGCTTTCAATAAAGTCCAACATGCATTCATGTTAAAAACCTTAGAATAAATAGGAATAGATGGCCTCTACCTCAATCTGATCAAAGCAATCTATGACAAACTAACAGCCAACATCATAGTAAATGGACATAAACTGAAAACTTTCAATTTAAAGCCAGGAACAAGGCAAGGATGTCCATTGTCACCACTCCTATTCAACATAGTTCTGGAAGCACTAGCCAGAGCAATCAGACAAGAGAGAGAATTAAAAGGAAGAAGGATAGGAAAGAAAGAGATTAAACTATCACTATTTGCAGATGACATGATACTATACATGGAGGACTCCAAAAACTCCACAAGAAAACTCCTGGAATTAATTGACAAATTCAGCAGCGTAGCTGGATACAAAGTCAACACCCAAAAATCAATATAATTCCTATACATGAACAAGAAACAGACTGAGAGAGAAATTGAGGAAACCATACCCTTTACAATAGCAACCGAGAAATTGAAATACTTAGGAATCAATCTAACAAAGAATGTGAAGGATTTATTCAGTGAAAACTACAGTACTCTGAAAAAGGAGATCAAAGAAGATTTCAATAAATGGAAAAACACCCTGCTCATGGTTAGGGAGAAATAGCATTGTGAAAATGGCCCTACTACCAAAACTGTTGTGCAGATTCAATTCAATTCCCATTAAACTACCGTTAGCATACCTCACAGATCTAGAGAAAATATGCCTGAAATTCATCTGGAACCAGAAGAGACGCAGAATAGCAAAAGCAATCCTGGGCCATAAGGACAAGTCAGGTGGAATCACAATCCCTGACCTGAAATTATACTACAAAGCTACTGTAATAAAATCAACCTGGTACTGGCTAAAAAAAAGACCTGAGGATCAATGGAACAGACTGGAAGATGCAACCATAATGAAAAACCAACTCAGCTACCTAATATTTGAAAAAGGGGTCAACCAAACTCACTGGAAAAAAGAAGGCCTGTTTAATAAATGGTACTGGAAAAACTGGTTTGCCTCTTGCCGAAAACTGAAAATAGACCCTAGTCTATCACCATGCACCAAACTCAGGTCAAAATGGATCACAGACCTCAACATTAAAACAGAAACTCTAAATCTATTGGAAGAGAAAGTAGGTAAAAATCTTGAAGACATAGGAGTAGGCAGAGAGTTCATGAACAAAAATGAAAGTGCAAGGGAAACACTTCAAAGAATCAATAATTGGGACCTCATCCTACTGAAAAGTTTTTGTATATCTAAAGAAATCACCAGCAAAGTAAAAAGAAAACCCAGAAATCGGGAAAAAATCCTAGCTGGCTGTCCCTCGGACAAAGGACTGCTATCTAGAACATACAAAGAGTTAAAAAACATGTACCTGTGCAAATTCAAAGACCCAGTCCTGAAATGGGCATCTGAGATGAATACACACTTCTCAGATAAAGAATTACAAATGGCAAATAAATATATGAGAAAATGTTCCACATCCTTAGTCATTTGGGAAATGCAAATAAAAACAACATCGAGATTTCATCTCACCCCAGTAAGACTGGCCAGTATTAAAAAGTCATCCAATAACAAATGCTGGCGAGGCTGTGGAGAAATAGGGACTCTATTACACTGCTGGTGGGTATGCAGACTCGTGCAACCACTGTGGAGAGCAGTTTGGAGATTTCTCAGCAAACTAGGTCTAGAGGTTCCATTCAAACCAGCTATTCCCCTTCTGGGTATTTTCCCAGAAGATCTGGAAACATCATATCACTCTGATATGTGTGCACCCATGTTTATAGCAGCGCAATTTGTAATAGCTAAAATGTGGAAGCAACCCAAGTGTCCATCCGGAGAAGACTGGATTAAAAAACTGTGGCATTTTTATATAATGGAATATTATTCAGCCATAAAGAAAGACAGTTTAGGAGACTTTGTAGGCAAATGGTGAAAATTGGAGTCCATACTCTTAAGTGAAATAAATCAGCGGTACATGAGCAGGCAACGTATTGTGTCACTGGTGTAAGAACCTGAGGGTGGGAACATAAACTAAGAGGCATGAAGGAAATCCATTCAAAAGCAAAGAACAGATGGGATGAGGGAAAGGAGAAAAGAAAGAGGCAAAAATGTATGTATGTATATATGTAGATACATATGTGCAGGAGGGCTAACATGGTTCTATTATTGTATTATGTCACTTAATGCTAAGGAATAGTTGATGACTGGTTATTCGATCAATCTTGTATGTCTGTATGTGTTATCCTGAGCATACACTTTGAAGATATCAATTTGCAAAGCAGCAACTATTGTTGGTTTTCTGTGGCTTTGTCTATAATTCAATTCTGATCATACTGTTATTGCACTACTTTGTGCCTCTTTGTTAATGCTTTCCGGTTTCTTTTTTCTTTTTTTTTTTTTTTCTGTTGTTGAGATGATTAATTGTTTGACCAATTTTGCATGTCTGTATCTGTGTTCATGAATATACACTTCGAAGATATCAATAGGTAAAGCAACAACCATTGTTGAGTCCCTGTCACCTTGTCCGTAAATCAGTTTTGATTGTACTATTTCTTATGCTACTTTGTGTCTGTTTGTTAATATGTTTTTTTTCTTTTACTTAAAAAAAAAAAAAGAAAGAAATGCTGCCACTCCCATTCAGCCACCTTATATACCAGTATTTGGTCTGATTGTCAGTGCACTTTCTGTATGGGTTGTTTGGTATTATTCTTTATAACTTAGAATTACTTATCTGTCTTTCCCAATCCCAGAACAGCTATAGGAAATGCTAATGTACTGTTTTACTCTTCTAAAATTTTGGGGCTGCTTTTGGCCATGGATTGATCCTGAATTAAAATATATGTGTTCAGTGGCTACAAACAGAGTTCTTATCAATGTTGCATTCATTTGATAGCATTCAGGAACTATTAGTAAATATGATAACAGAGAAAATCAAGCAAAGGAGAGAGAGAGACAGAGAGAGAGAGATGGAGAGAGAAGGGTCTTTTCCATAGATAGTGTCTAATAATATAACTAGTATGGTTTTTATTCATTGTAGACTTGAAAGCATCAATCCTGAGAGCATTCCCTAAATGTCTCATGTTTTCCTTGTTTTCATGTAGTGATTTTTCATGCCATCATTTCCTTCTACCTCACAGCAGTGACTACATTATTCTCATGTTTTAGAGGAGAAAGTTAGGTTCTAGAAGTATGTTTGCTTATTCTGACAGATTGATTTACCATATTCAAATCTTCTGAGTGGACCCTCAATAAATATTTACTGACCTGAAGTGAATTAAACTTCAACACATGGAAAATATGTTTCCACAAGTGAAAAAGATTGTGTAAATTTAGAGATCACTGAATATAAGGAAGTACTATGTGTGGCTTGTAAACACTTCAGGGGCCTTTTCTAGATATGACAACAAGTTATATTGTTACCGAAATTTTAAAGTTCAAATGCAGAGGAATTTCATTCTTAGAACACCAAGTAATTCCGAGAAACACTGGACATCTATAAGCACAAAATAATTAACCTGCTATCCATAAAGAGCAATGAATGTCTGAGATTTTATAGTTAACAAGTTTATGGGAGTATTTCATTTACTTACAAAATTCAGAATACAGTGACACCTGAGTTATCAAACTCAATTTGTTCCAAATTTGTGTTCAAACACAGTGAAGATGGAGAAGTAAACCTTTTTTTCCATAAAAAATGATGGAAAACCAAATAATTGTTTCAGAGGTCCCCAAACTATACATATAAATTTATTTTTCCCAGAACTTTAATAAATTTTGCAGTGATGTCTTTCTTTATGTCTAGCGTGTTCTCACAGTTTTCCTCTTATGTTTACTGATGATATAACTAACTTTCTTTGGAACATGGTTAGGGCATTTTAAGCAAATAAAGTGTGTGTGTGTGTGTGTGTGTGTGTGTGTGTGTGCGCGCACGCGCACACACACAAAAGCACATCAGTGGCTTTTTTAACATTCTACCACAAACATGTTATGTTATTTGGACCGGAGTGGTGCTTAGACTGAAGTATCCTCCCTTTTTGTCCTCAGGGAGATGTGACCTGTGACGCACTCTCTGCCACTACAGGTATTTTCAAGTAGGACTTTCAGGTACATATCAATCAAAGTTATGAACATGGAGCAGATTTTTTTTCAAGAATTGCTGTTTGAGTACTGGTATGGTTAAGCTTGGAGACCAGCATCATTTCCTTTTGAAATTTCATGGGAGGGTCAGAGATATAACTTAGCAGCACAAGCACCTGCCTGGCAATTTCAAGGTCCTGAGTTCGATTTCAGACACCAAAATGACAGAAGTTTATAGGATACATCAAATGTACTGGAAAATAGTTTATGTTAAAACTTCATATCACTATTTTTAGGGGCTGGGGATATAGCTCAGGGGCACAAGCACCTGCCTGGCAACCTCAAGGTCCTATGTTCGATTCCCAGCATCAAACAAACAAACAAACCTCAGAATAAACTATTTTTAAATAAAACATACTATATTTAGAAACTCACGTAGACATTTATCTCTCTACGTGGTTTTGTAACATTGAAACTACTGCAGTAATTTCTAACCTGTTTCTTCAGTAATAGAGATGGCTTCCTTTCCTCCCATTCTCAAACAATCAGAAATCTGATCCCAGTAAGGTGGAAAAATCAAAGGGATTACAGAGACTAGATAGGTACCTCGGAGTGTTTGATCATAATATGAGAAAAAAAAAAACCATTTGCTGGCATGGCCTGGAGAGGTACCGAGCCTATGTACTTGTGATTTTCAGGAGTGCGCACGTCTTTATTTCTCTAAAGTCAGAAGATAAGTGTGTGATATCGGGCACTGTTTATGTTAGCATCTGTCTAACAGAAGCACCCAGTGCCTAGAAGGTCCCAAACGTACAGGGCCGATGTTTACTTCTGATGTGCTGAGAGGTGGGGAATTCGCAGCTTACCCCAGATGGAAGCAATTTGAGCTTTCCTGGTATGTAAATTCAGTGTTCAACTCTTTAAATATGACTGCATTCCGCTACCTAAATATTTTATCCTTTTAAGAAACATAAGCACTTTTACTTTTTTGGTGTTTAAATTTACCTGGCCAAAAAAACCCAAAAAGACATCTAGAACCATTATAATATCTTACATAGGCAGAAGGTAAATTGCACATAATATATAATAGTTTAGAAAATATTTTACAGTCAGAATAATTGAAACGTCCCAATAATTACCAACAACTTTCTAGGGATATACAAGAAAAAATAAAACATTTCTAATAAAATTCTCAAAAGAATAGTAAACTGAAACATACCCGTAGTGTAAACAAAATGAGATATTTTTTCCAACTATTTTTTGTTTACTTAATTACTTGAATATATTTTTGAAGACGTCAGATTAGGTATACAAAATACAAATGCCACTTAGAAGCAAAGAAGGAAAAGTATCGTAGTGTCCTGCTTTTATCTAACAGCTTCCATTGAATACTTAAGAAGGGAAATAAATGGACATCCTGTCACTGAAGATACTGGAAGTGTAACCACTAGTATGTATGTGAAAATTCACATCACTTTTTAGGAAGATACATATGTGACTTTTGTAATCAAGAGTTTAAAAAAGTAAGATTGAAGTAAACTTTAGAAAGACCCTATTTCTAATTAGGTGAATAATAGGTTTTCTGGCCACTGTTAAGTTCCTTGCTCCTATTTTATCTAAAAGGAAACTGCCAGAAGTTTTTTAAGTGTTTAAAAAATTATCTAATACAAATGCAGGGAAGTAATCTGAATACTCAGTATAAGGAATTCTGCACCTACAAATGTTACTGAAGCCTCAGTTAATCAGTGTCAGAGTAACAAAAGTATTTACACAGATTTTACTGAAAATGAATCACTTTATTATACACTCAAACAAAGGTATGATTTTCCCCTACAGAATTTTTGGTCTTCTGTTGTTTTTATACAGAGTATCTCCTGCCCTCTTTAGTCCAGATTTCATAACTGCATTTAGGAAAAAAAATCTAACTCTACAGTATAATTTTGACTTCAGCTTCTATCACTTCATGAAAATAGGTCATGAATAGCTATTTCTGGAACGAAAAATTGACAGGAAATGGGACAGGAAATGATATAATGATTCTAGGATTGTATATTTCCTCATGCTCTGCTGTTTGGGGAATGACCTTACAGTTAACCAGGAAACGGGGAGATAGCATTAGGGTCAAATAGTCATGCAGTTGATCACTCCTTTTCTGTCCCTGGGTTCTTCTCACATAAAGAAATATACAAAGTGCCAGGACCAGAAGTGATATAAATTTAACAAAGGAAATATCCGGTCTTCTAGTAAGTTACCTACTCGAGATCTTTGAGCAGGCAATGTACAAGTACATATGAGTATATAAACCAGCTCAATATTAAAATAACAATTTTAATAATTCAATATTTATGTATTTTTGCCATTTACTCATGAAAATAGAACTTTGATGCTGTCATAAAATATTCCTTTTTTTACTTGCAGTTAAATCACTATGTTTTAAGCCTCCTTTTTAAGATGTGGTTTATATGACACATAATGATAAATTACATTAATATGTGGTCAAATGTTCACTTCTTCTCTGAGACAATATATTCTTATTAAAAATAGTCAACAAAAATGACATGACTATAACACCAAACATAGGCAGAAGTGTACACTAGCATAAAACAAAAACTTCTTGATGTAAACTTTTATTCAATGTTCAATACAATGTCAATAAATTCCATATATTTTTTGTGTTATCTAGTTACTTTCCATTTTAAAATATGGGTCTTCAATTTGGGACCTCATCGAAGGCAGTTAATTGCTCCCAAAACAAGCAGTGCCGAATCCATCACAGGAGGTCCAGCTCTCAGAGTGTGATCTAAACTTATTTTTGTTATTCCTGCATGATGTTAAGCCCTTCAAAATTGTAAAAACACTTCGCTACTTTATTTACGTTCCCTTAGTCACTACCTTCAACCAGTTTCAAATTTCTCTCTGGAGATTTGAGAATAACAAAGCTATACAAATTTAACAATGAACCTCACTACGTAATTGCTTAAAACAAGCATCCCGATTAGTCAAATCACTGTTAAATTTTCATCAGTGTGAGTGAGTGTTTTGGATTGGGGATTTCATAGAGATTTTCAGAGTGTCATCTTTTGGTTCATGGAGCTGGTGTATTTTCTCTTTCTATTGTGCCTCATGGATTGAAGGTCACCCTTACATGGAGTACTGTTAATGAAGTCAAGACATTTCCTTGAATGTGATACTGCTTTTTACAAAGCACACACTTTTCTAGATTTATTTTCCGTTGGCATTTAAGCAAATGAAAATGCATCTAAACATTAAAATAAAAAAATAAGTGTTAAGATGATATTCTAAAAATAGAATTTAATTTTCTGCAAATATTTTCCATTCTATTAGGAAAATTTTCACTTATTCTGATAAGTATTAATGATTTGGATGGTAGAACTAATTTTGAAAAAGAAACGATGCTTTAATTTCATACACAAAAACCACAATATCAGATAATACCTAAAAGTACCTAATATTTAAAAAAAATATATATAAAGTATTTCATTTAATTAAGTAGGCATGTGAGTCTTCTCTCTTTTTCTTTTTTGTTTTCTTTCTTTTTTTTCTTTGGTTTAACAATCGCCCTATCAGAAACAATCATTCAACATTAAATAGCATTTTCTGTATTCAGTATTCTGAAGGCATCATTTCCATAGGTTTCTTTAATGAATGCCTTTGAAGTCTTCAGGTATTTTCAGATGAATAAGCCATTTCCTGTGCATTAGGCCTTCCCTGTGAGAGTTTCAGCCCCGCAGTCAAATGTTCTGAATGCCTCCATCTCTTTCAACATAGTCTGCTAATTCAATAGAGTCTACCAGGGGACAGGTACAGTGGCTTTTGGAGTAGCAGGGTCTATTGCAAATAAAATCAATTCTGTGAAACAAGTTTTTCTTTTTTTTCAGAAATGTATTTTGTTAAAAGATTGAAATAAAATAACATATTCACAAATATTGCATTTTTGAAAATAAAGGAAACATTTTCTCCTAATTACAAGAGTCATGTTTTCTAATTTGAGCCTTTCTCTTTTCCTTGTCAGCCAGTTCTGAATATTGTATCACCTTGAAACTGTGCAGAAAACACACCATTGTAATTCTCTTCTCTTCCTTTGTCGTTCAATGTGAAATTTGTGTTTATAATTTCCATTTAGTCTTGTTTACCTAGTCAAACGATTATTCTTTCCTTGAGTAATCACTACTTCAATACGTGACTATGAAAATCTTCAGGTAGTTTCTGTCATTACTTACCATTTGTAGATATTTGCATGGGAAAGATAAAGACTTCACCTAAAACTGATGACAAAGTTATGAAATTGTATTTACCAAAGTTAAGGCCGAGTTTAAAGGAGCCTTTTCCTTTTCCTTTGGGTCATTAAATGGTTAATCCTAACAAGCATGGGGGTAGGAAAAGAAATTAACTAAAGTAAGGCCCTTGTGATACAATGACACTTGCTCTGTGCTCTTACAGAGAAAAAACATGATGATAAAACAGCACAAAGTGGAGTGTTATGAATTTTATTAATGACTAGGAGACAGTGTGCAAAACATCAAAGGTCTGTGGAAAAGATTAATGACCCCGTGTGAGACTGTTTAATTACCTCCAGCTAATTAGATTCTTGACCAAATTTTTAATATCTGCATTCCTTCTACAGCCTAATTGAGATTCCACATTATTTATCAATCTTTCAAAAAGTCCTTAGTGGGCTGCTTTTTTAGTTTTTCCCTTTGCACTTTGACTCCATTTATGGTCAATTATTAAATAAATAGCAAAGTAACTATTCCCCACAAATTGTATATACAGTACACTTTATGCCAGTTTATTTTGACTAGGAGACTGTCCCTGGCATCTTTTATACATAATGAAGCACTCTAACTAATAAACTGACTAACTACTGTAAACAACATGCACAATATTGTTGTTATCGGGGCTGCATTCAAAACCTCTTAATGTGGTTTCTGTAAATGAGCCTCTGCAATAGTCAGTTAATCCTTATTTCAGTTTACCTTGGTAGGAACCCAGAGACCCATGGAATGCTGTCATACAAACTGGAGAGGAAAACAGAGCTCTTCTTTCTTTTCTATTTTTTTGTTTTGGTTTATTTTGTTCTGCCTTGTTTTGTTTTCTGGAAAAATTGGTTTTCTCTTTCCTATTCAGAGGTTCTTCATTGTATGAACATTTGTATTAACAGATATTAAGCAGTGTCCTCTGAAGTGCAGCAAATTCAAACCTACAGAGTGCTACATGTGGTATTTAGTATATATTTACATTAAATTCCATTTCTGAAAGAGAAACATTAGTGAGAGCACCTCAGTAGGAAGCGAATAAGACTATAATGGAATAGCAACTAATCACCAAAAAAACGCGAGGGAAGAATACTCCACCACACCAGGTAAAAAACGGGAAATACTGAAGGAGTTGTCTTTACCTGGGTACCTCCCTTTCTTGAATGACGCATAATTTTTTCTATCTTAAATTCATCTTTTTTCATAAATTGCATTAGCATGGTACAATAAATTCATTCTACCACTTCTGTGCTTACAGAGTCAATGAAAGCAAGGTAATTCTGTAGTACTACAAGTATATTGATCATGTCAACGTACGACAGCTCGTGAGTTTAACAATGTAATTCTATCAGTTGTAAATCTAATTCTAAGATATCTAATGTATAAATCTAAAATATATATAATATTTATAAGATATACATGTTATTACAGTGTACAACACATTCCCTACTATTAGTAATAATTGACTTCAATGTGTTTCTTAGTATTATTTGTGTTATTGTCAAGGAAAAAGTTTTAATGTAGTCACTTTACCTAATATTTATAAATAAGATAGACTAATTGACACTAATTTCTATTCTATTCTTTCTATTTCTTTCTTTCTTTCTCTTTTTTTTTTTTTTTTTTGTACCAGGAATCAAACTTAGGACTTACACTTGCCAGGCAGGCACTCTGATACTCAGCTCTATCCCCGGCCCTCACTAATTATTTTATGACAATTATCACTTCCTTATGTATAATATGTTTAAGCCTGACCAGAAAAATAAATCATTCAACATTTACTTTTTGAACATCTATAGAACAAAAGGAAAGACTAATGGAAAGATGGTTCTAAAATCAATTCCAGTTTTCAAAGTTCCCTAAGAGATTCTCCTCTCTACATCCCACATGCTCACTTCAATATAAGACATTTCATACCAGTAACGAAAGTCTAGAAACCCCATAATAAAATCACCTTTGGCCTGCCTCGTGCACATACCAAAGATTGCCATTTAGATTACATTAATATCAGCTGTAATAACTACAAAAACAGCGCCTGTATGAAATCTCATGGAACTAAAATGTAAAGCTGGACTCCTGTTAAACTGCCCTTGACAGCTAGAGCCCAATAGCAGTGATGTGCCCTGTAAAGTACAGGGAAAAAAGTGCGCCCAAAATATGCGGCAGGGTTGATATTCCCCGTGGTTCGTATCTAAAATGTTCCCATTTGAACATCTGAAATGTTGATGTCTCATGAGCTCACTCAGGGTGCTTTAGGAAGGTGACTGTGAGGCACTGGCTGGAAGGGTCCATCTCCTCTCCTCCCTCAGCTTCTCTCTGCTTCGTACCACCACGTGCTGAGTTCTTTCTCCCCTACCACGGCTCTCTGCCATGCTGCCTGCCTTGGAAGCAGCTGACTACGGGTTGAACTGTGAGCCAAAAATCAAACTTTCTTCCTTTAAGTTGTAGATGTTGGTTGGGTACTGTGTCTCAGCGACAAAAAAGTACAGTAAGAACTGAAACCACATCCAAACAAATTAGTTGGTAAACAAAAGGTCAAAAATTTGCATTAGTTGAGTATTTGAGACACCAAAATATCCCTGCCACAAGCCATGGATACCTGTTCATAGGACCTCGTCCTTTTGGCACACTGCAAATAAGAAAGAAGTGGAGGTGTTTCATTAGACACCATCGTCTCTTTGTACCTTTATTAAACTGAAACTTCCAGATTCCTCTCCCCCAAGCAAGTTTGGCTGGAAGGGAAGCAAATTAAGATAATTGTACTCCTAGATTTAAAACACAAGAAAGAAAGCAGGAGGTTAAATTATAGGAATAACAAGTGAACTTTGATTTCTTCTCTATAACTTTGTATAAACTATCCCAAGGACTTTCTCACAGCAGTCTCTGGCATTCAGTCATGGCAGAGGAAAGAGATATAATTGTATTCTACCTTAGGCAACTAGCTTAGCTTTTAACATACCAAAAGAGAGGAACTAACTATTGGGACCCCAGAAATAGAGAACTTGAGAACAGTCCCATGCTCGAGCTCTGGCCTTTGCTGACAGAATGTATTCATTGCTGTAGCCCACATATAGACTTTTTACTCATTGCTTTAAGTAATAATTTTTGAGTGCAAAGTCCTTACTTGTGATAAATTATAATGATTACCCAACCATGACTGCTGTCTTTTAGGAGTTTGAGATAGCATATGCACTTGTGTAGTATCTGTAAATTTGAAGATATATTTTGAGTTCAGTGTACCATGAATCTACATCCAAAAGTAGAAGTAAGAATAAGACCTTTACTCAGGAAGAAGGAGGAGAAAGTGGAAGCGTGGAGAGGAACAAAAAAATGTAAATGTATTCACCCATTATGCTCAAGAATGACTATTAAGTTGGCATCAAAGTTATGAAAGTGTTTCTCTAAATAGTACACAAGTATATTGCAGTGTTATAAATATTCTAAAATATGTAATTGTAGAAAACTTTTCTAATTATTATGATACATAAAAATACAAAACTATAAGTAGTAATTATAATTTTAAAGTACACAGAATATACTCACCTAGAAGTCCATATGTTTTGGGTTGTAATTTTGTGTGATTAAAAGTTTAAAAAGGAGACTTAAGAAGTCTCCATTTCTTCAGACCCATTTCTTCAAAAATACTTAAGTCTAACTTTATATTGTTATGTCCTTACAACCATAGGAAAAGTGAACAAAAACTATACAACAAACCACTGAAATTTTTAGTTGTGGAAATGAAATTTTGAGGAATTTTTATTTTTTAGCATAAGTTTCTATAATGACTTAAGTGTTTACACTAAGTACTTATTTATTATCCATGAAAATAACATATTTATGAGTTGAAAATTAAAGCAGGCATAAGCCAGTAAATGGAGAGCAATCACATATTCTGGAGGGTGTCCTTTGATTTCTACTATTCTTCATTTTTAAATTTATCTACTACATATTATTAATTGCAAAAGTATAAGTTTAATTAAGATTAAATTATACAAATGAAATGCCAAATGAATTTGTGAGTTGAAATTTGACTTCTAATTAAATACAAAAATAAAAAACTTCAAATGATAAACTATATGCACTAATAAATATAACAATAATATAAAATAAGTATTTTATGGTGCTTCTATATATTACATTTTAAGATTTCATAACATTAATTTTTTAATTCCAGAAGTATCAATGATACAATTTGAAAGATGTACTTATGGATATATGTGGCAGACAATTTTGATGTCTCTTTTCATGACTTGCTAGAACTGAGATTACATTAAAAGTAAATTATTCACAAATATGACCTGCTCTATTAATTGTAAATTGCTCTCAATAATTCCTGTTCAATTTATCAATTAATTTTCCCATACACTTTTCTTAAATATATAATAAACTACACACACAATAAAAGGCATGCTTGTGACAAAGCATTCATTGAATCCAAATCATCAATTTATTTTGCTAGGAAAAGAATCAAAATTAAAAGATACATATGCCTGGAAATGTATAATCTTTCAGATCTTTACCTGTGGTTACATTAAATGAAACACATCTTCAGTTCTACACAGAAAGCCCTCAGAGCCCTAATCAGTACATTGGATAAAATTGATGTCAGTTATTTTATACTATTTTTTGTCGGTTTAGGCAATTGCTTCTACCTGCATCCTAAACCACTAACTTCTCCACCTCCATAAATTCAGATTTCCTGCAGTGTAGATGGGGGGCACAGCACCAAGAGGAAGTCACATTTCCAAACAAGACAGAACAGTCTGTTAACCAAGAAAGTCTGTACCGCACAGTATTTGAGAGCTCATGAAAAACTGTGGAGGCATTTTGTATTTTCTTTCAAAAACTCATTTTAGAAGCCCCTAAATAAACTCTCATCCTCAGTCATGAAAAACAGCAGTGTTTCCAACTTTTCACCTTTCAACCAATGTGCCCCGGTAGTATTCATAGTACTAATGAAAGAGATTCTTGACAGTGTCACTATGGACCACCCCAGAAGTGGAGTTCTGCCAATGTAAACCATTCTTACAGTGCCGAACGCTCTTCTCATGCTGTGAAATCATTCAGAAACTTCCCCTGCTCCCCAGCTGCTCTGCTTGCACTGTCTCCGAGGAGTGACATCCCCCTTGAACCACAGACACTGAGGCAAGCCCCCGCTACCGACTCCCATCCAGATTGCTATGGACAACATCCACTTTGATGCTACTGAATGGACTTGTTTTCTTTAGAGGGAGAATCAAAGAACATCCAAAGGACAAAAAAAGAAGCCAACTTGGTGATGACACAGAAATGTCCACAAACTGAGACAGTCTTTGCTTCAGAATTTTCCTCACATCCTGAGCTTGTAACAAGCCATGAGACTCCTTGAGCAATATTTTCTGAATATATATGAGCTGTTTTGCCAGTATCACATTTTACTCCTGTTTAATTTCTTTTTATTTTGAAGAGAAAAAATAAACATATTTCAAAACAGTAGGAGAGTTACAATAATTGATACATTGTGTATTGTTGTCTGCATACTAGTTATTCAGAGTACAAAATATAGGCATGGTATCTTGTGCAAACAATATTAGCACAAACCTTTCTTTTCAATGAACTAAGAGAAAATCACTGTATAACTATCTTTTTGTGTATATATATATATATATATATATATATATATGTATATTACTTTTCTTCCTTCTCCCTTTTCCCCATTTCAGTCTATCTTTACTTCTGAGGAAGGAAATGATTTGGACAAGAGATTTAGAGTTTATTTACTGATGTAGAAAGACAAATGAAGTAGCTTGTAAGACATAGTGGCTATTAGTCTGTATTAAATAACAGTGACCTGTTACATGCAATTTGTTAGTGTTACACACAAAGTTTAGGTCGCTATTTAAGAAATTCCAATACAAGTGTAAGAGGACATGGGTAAGCATTTAGTGTTGCTTAAGGACAATTTATTAAATTTTTCCCTAAAATAAGTATCGAGTATCAGATATGTTCCTAAACTTACTCAGAAAATGCTAGGTCACCTATGTATACAGGGAAAATGTACATTTTATTCTCCATTACAATTACTTTTTCCTTCTGCTAGAATAAAGAACCAAATCCTCTGTGATTCTGTCATGTAACTTTTCCTTCTAATTCCCTGCTTTTACTAGTTGACAGTACAGATAAAAAATGAAGTGGTTTCTATTTAACTCATTTGCTAAGAAATCACCTTGATTTAGGCTCAACAGCATAACCCCACTCTCTATAGTAGATAACCACAGTGGTCTCATGGAGATAGATAGATGGATAGATAGATTCTCTCATAGATGTAAATCACTATGTAAAAGAAACAAAATATTGGATGATAAAAAGTGATGGAAAGAATTTTGATATAATCTATCAATAGTTACATTAGAGGAGAATTTATGAAAAACCTAATACATTGAAAAGGGTATCAATGTTTAATAGGCATTCTGCAGCTCAGGAATGGAAATGTGAACATTTCAGGGTGAAAAGATGGGCAATAGCCCATGCTTAGGTACAAATGCATGGAAAAGTCTGGTGTCCTATAATTGGGCAATTACGTGTCAGTAAATGTTTAATAACTATCTTTCTAGCAATAAGCCAAAGCATAAAACGCACAATATCAGTGAGAGCACAGCTGGGAAAACACAGAGAACTTGGCCACCACAAGCTAATATAAGACATCTCCTGAACGTCAACAGAGTGGAGAGACTTTAGCCTCTCACACTTTCTTTAATAGGAGATAAGAATACAACTGAACATTGATGGAAAAGCTTAATCTCACACCAAGTAATAATTCTGTATAGTATATAGTCAGCTTGCTTTTGATCCAGAAGTCTCCAAGCACCAATGTGTATTCTGTCACCTTTCCTTTTACAATTGTATTTGTACTTAAAGCTATTGCTTGTTTGCTCTTGGCTGATGAAAAAATAGTCAAGCTTGTTAGAATAATGTGTTAAATAAGAGTTATTAAGACAGAGGTTCTGACAGTTGTAGGAATTTCTTTCTAGACTCAAGACTGTGATTTGGAGCACTGAGGTGGCTTCAATATCTGCTGATATATACAAATATAATACATGGAAGAAAATACAACAAACAAGTAGAGTCCTTTTGTGGATTCATCTACAAAATTTTAGTTGCCCCTTACATATTAGCAAGAAGAAAAAGCAAAAAATGGTGGCAAAACTGCTATAATTTTATTGGTAGAGGAAAAAGGTAATGAATAATAATGATGACTTATATAAGTAAATTGCTCTTATGATTAATGCAGAAGCTCTGAGCAACATCCTTATAGTGTCTAGCAGGTCAGATAAGTGAAAGGAATGGAAGTGAAATAAACCAGAAATAAATAGGCTGATAGGGACTGGGATATACTGGGTAAGGCCTAGGAGTGGCTCCTAGTCAAACATCGCTGTCACGGGACAGAGGTCCCTTTAAGAAGAAATGAAACTCTGTGTAAAATGTTTTGAATCTTGAATTCAAGATTGAGTCTTGAGAATTTATACTTTAAACATACAATGTGAGCCAAACAAAACATGCTGGTGGGCAAGATTTTGCCTGTTAGCCACCAACCAGAGACCTTTGCTTTCATACATCCTAACAGTGCAATGTGGTTCGTATTATGTGGTACTGGTAGGCAGGTAGTAGCAGGGCTAACGTGATGGATTTATTTTACTTACAAATCACTTTATATCCTACCTCATTCCCAGATGCATTTGAGATGATTTATTAAAAATTATAAGATAATAGAATAGAATATTGAGGTGAAGGGCAAGGACTAAAATCATATGGAGATTCCTGGGGAGAGGTAATGTGAAAAA
The DNA here is from genome assembly GCA_004027595.1 of Dinomys branickii. Taxonomy (NCBI): domain Eukaryota; kingdom Metazoa; phylum Chordata; class Mammalia; order Rodentia; family Dinomyidae; genus Dinomys; species Dinomys branickii. Next base: position 19,330 of record PVLD010016842.1, read on the forward strand.
ACAAAGGATAGAAAGTACGGGAAAATTACTTAAGATGAAATTACAGCACCTCCTTGAGCTTCATGACAGCCAAAGAGTGGAAAAACTCTGTTTTAAGATTTACTTCTATCATTCATGTGGTAAAATGTACGCTAGGTGATTGGGATAGACGTGCCTTTCAAAAACGCTGAGGTGAGAGATTCTCTTCCAAGTTTCTTTGTACTTTGCAGCTATACAATAGCTACTGGCATGATAGTGGTCTGATCTCCAGTGACTGAGGGCAGAAAAATCAGCCTATATAAAACACAGTTTATGCACTATGTTCTAGATAGAAGAATCTTTGTCCAAGGGACAGTCAGCTAAAGTTTTTTCCAAATTTGTGGGTTTTCTTTTTACTCTGCTGGTGATTTCTTTAGATGAGCAGAAACTTTTCAGGAGGATGAGATCCCAGTTGCTGATTCTTTGAAGTAGTTCACGGGCAGTTTGGTTTTTGTTCATGAACTCTCTGCCTACCCCTATATCTTCAAGGTTTTTACCTACTTCCTCTTCCAATAGATTCAGTGCTTCTGGTTTAATATTGAGATCTGTGATCCATTTTGACTTGAGTGTGGTGCATGGTGATAGACTTGGGTCTGTTTTGAGTCTTTGGCAGGTGGCAAGCCAATTTTTCCAGCACCATTTATTGAAGAGGCTATCTTTCTTCCACTGTCACCACTCCTGTTCAACATAGTTCTGGAAGCATTAGCCAGAGCAATTAGACAAGAGAGAGAGATGAAAAGAATAAGGATAGGAAGGAAGAAGTAAAGCAATCATTATTTGCAGATGACATGATACTTTACAAGGAAGACCTCAAAAACTCCGCAAGAAGACTCCTGGAATTAATTGACAAATTCAGCAGTGTAGCTAGTAGCATTTCGTTATCAATTATGTGCACATTAATGCATTGAACAATACATTCTCATCCCTCTTCTTTCTTATATTTCATTGCTTCCTACCTGACTCCTGACTATGTGCCCAAGTTTCAGAATTCTATTCATTTCTAGCTAATGGTCATCTCCCTAGCACACACATATTTGCAAGGAACTGATATTTCCTGCTCTGGTTGCTAGGCCCGATCTCCTATGGCTGCAAGCTACATGGCTTGTGTGGAGACCATATTTATCCTGTTCCTTGGACACTTTTATATCCTGTGGTATAGATCTTCTGGTTGTTTTTACGAGACTCACTGACTCTCTTTTGTTTTCTTCCCACGTTTTTGTCTTTGGACAATTTTTTCTTTACTTATAATACCATTTCTTTTCGCTGGCTTGACAAAATCTTGTTGCCTAATTTAAAAGTCTATAACTGCATAAATTTTCCAATGACTTCGAACTCCCCAACTTTGCCCAGTGTGATGAACCTACCCTTCTTCAGGAAACACTGAATCACTTTCATGGTAAATCTTACAGCTGCTCAACCAAACACCGATTTTTCAATATATCACTGATCCTAAGCGTTCTATCAATTCTTTAATGCACATTATTTTCTGACTCTTTCACAAATTGCTTGTGAAAGAAAAGACTCTTGCTGGTAGAGAAGCAATGTGCCATTTTTTAAATTCCATGTGTCAAGACACAGAAAAGTATATTCTGCATAAGGATGTCAGCTATGTCTTTGGCCTGAAATGTTTCATATTGTTATACACGCATTTTGAAATCCATGAAGAGGAAATAGAATCAGTAGAGAACAGAATCAAAGTGTTAGTAGACCAGATGGACAAGCACTTTCAAAGGTTAAGAAAGTACATGGAGATTGGGAAGAAAACAAAATCCTTAAAGCACGAATTCTGTGTTATAACATCCATTTTGAGGTAATAAGGTAGCTCTTGCTGTAAACTTTCTCATAAGCTCTTCTTTAGTAAGATGCCCTAGAACTTGTATTTTTGTAGATAGAAAAAAAAAAAAAAAAAACAGAAACTCTAAGGATTTGGCTTGTTTCAACTCAGAGTAAGGCATCAAAACTTCAAAGAGTTTTCCTCCAAACCCAAAAATTATATAAGAAGAAATCCAAAACCCATGTGGTTTTTTTAAAGTGCATATTTAAATTATACAGTTTGGCATATCTTGAATTTGATTTGTGTTACGTATACATAGTCTCCAGAGATCTCCTAGAGAAATGTGTAACTTTCCCCTGGAAAAAGTTTCCATAGTAGAAAGGTTGTCATATAAAACAAGATACCAGAGAGTAACTTCTCTTTTATCATAAGAAAGAATCAGAAGAGGGAGAGATTCAGAGTTAGGGATGGCAGGACATCATACAACCTTTAAACTGTAGAAGAAGATTCTTCACTGCTCATTGTATGCTAAAGCAATGAAAGGTATGAAGGTGCTCCGCAACAGCGAGTGCCTAGAATACTTCCCACTTTTCAATTACTCATTTTTCTTAAGGGGTAGTTTCCACTGCCCTTCCCAAGCCATTTGTGTCTGTCAAGGTCGATGTCAGGTACTTCAGTAGAGAGACACTTCAAGAAAAGCTTAAAGAACACACAGAAAAATTGCAAAGTCAGAAAGTCAGCAGAAACATGGAACTTGAGACTTGGAAGGTTGACCTGGGACTTGGAGTTTGTTCTTCAGTGACTAAAAATAAACCCATTGATTTAGGTATACAAGAATGACTTAGGTCTTTACTTAATAACAGAGTTGGCAAAGCTGCCATGAGAGAAACAAAAAGAAATCAACTTAGTTTTCCTTTGAACACACAATTAGTGTTCCATTAAATTGTAAATTTAATCCTTATTTGAGATATGCAATTTAAATTGTGACCAAAAATATTACAGGCATGCTGAATACATCTAATTAAATCAGGTGGCCTAATGTTAATGAAGGGAGAATTTGGAAGTGGTACCAATCGTAGTCACAAGCTGATGTCTTAGTTTTCAATGTCAACATATCATTAGCGTTTGAACCTCAAAAAGGGAGTACTTTTTCAATAAGCTTTTAAAATTAAAGACTTTCAAAATACATAACTTAGTTCACCCCTAAATTTTGTGGGGGTTTCTTATAAGTGTTATTTGAAATAGACATAGACTAAACAAATTAAAATGTGTAAAAGCACACCTGGCCCTTATCTGACCAACAGCTCAACATCGGTATAAAAAGTGCATAAACTTATTAGTTGCTTCCTTTGCACAGTTAGCATTGTCTTCCAGGTTTATTTTTTAAGACTTAGGGTTTGTGTGGTAACCACTTAAGCATCTGAGGCTTTGTCCAGCTTTATGGAGTAAAATATAAATTGTTTACTAAATCGGGTATGAAGACAAGAGCTAAATTCCTTGACTTTTACTATTTCTCTTTGAAATCTGCCCTTCTAGACAGAAATTTCAAGCAACAGTTCCCAGCAAACATATGGGGAAGCCCATTGGAAATATTATAAGGTAAATTAATAACAGCAGATGCCGGTGTGTCTGGATGCTGTTTATGCTGCAAAGTCCTGCATTCTTTATATTTTGAAATTATTCTGTTGTAACCACTTTCAAATTCGTTTTGTTTGGCAGTGTTTTCTGCTCTCCAAAGGTGTCTGCATTTATTTGACTACAGAAAATATTTACTTTCGTAAAGGGCAGCTTAACCTTTGTTTAAATTTGAGGTGAGTTAAAGGTCATTGTAATTATTTGCTGTATTATTTGTGTCAGATTTGAATTACTATGAATACTGCACATGCATTGCCCTTTATTATGAAATAAGCTAAAAGAAACTCAACTTCTGCATCCAGCCAGCATATTTTATGGAACCAATCAGTGTTGCAGAACATTTTCAAGGTTCTCTCTTGGACTGTGATTGACTGAAAGTGCTTGAGGTTAAGGTCCTTTCCCAGAGGGAGGGAAATAGGCGATTTAACATGGCAGCTGCCTCCCCCCTCCCCCTCCAGCTATGTTTTTGATGGCCGGCAGCCAGCACATGGACAGAGTGGGGTTCAAGGCTATTAGTGAAACACTGCAAGCAGTCACATTGGAAAAAATATATAGACAGGGGACAAAAGGGGCAGACTGGCTAGTCAGAGAATGATTTCAGAACAGATTCATAAGAATCCTCAGGTTTCATTTGAAGGGAAATTCAAAGCTGAAACATGCATATTGGGATATAAAAATTTGGTAGAAATAAGCTGATGGAAAAGTTTTGAGCTTAAATAGATTAGAGCATAAAGGTGGGTGAACCTTCATTCTTGGTCTTTACCCTTCAATTACAGAGAGAAAATGATGTATCCTAACATGCTGACCCCACCTTTAAACACATACACACATGCCAACCAAAGATGTTTATGCATGATTCTGATGACAAAGAAATATCAAGGTTCATTTAGCAACTGAACAACACTAATAATGTGGAGTTTGTTTACTTGGAAAGGGACAGAAGACGGGGTAGAAGTGGGTGGATCATTCAGCTCAGTGAAAAGCAATAGATTCTGCCCCTCCCAAGTAGTCAGCTAGTGCAAGTGAATGGATCCCTCTTGTCCTTGTAGAAGGATCATATCATTCTTTGTGGCTGCACTATGTGCATTAAGAGGATTAATACATTTATAGCATACTTAGAAAGTGATTTGCACATATTAAGCCTTCACTGAATATTAGTCATTATTTATTTTCGAAATAGAATGTTATTATTCAAATGTTAAAGAAGAAATGACCTACCTACAGGAAATGCAGACTTCTGGAAGTAGCTAAGGCTAAAGTAAAATGGAAAGCAGTAGTTTTTCTCTGCCTACAGCAAAGGAATTTAGTTGGAATAAGATTTGGTGAGAAATCCTATCTAGGATATGGGATGATGTCCTGACATATTAACACTATGCCTAAAGGGAGGGGAGTGAAAGGGAAGGCGATGATATCTCCAGAATGGGGAGGATTTTATTGCAGTTCCAGCATAGAACTGCATTTGGTTATGGACAGAGTTTTCTTTCTCAGACTGTCCTCTTACCACACTAAATCATCTCAGTTAAATGAACATACAATTATAAAGCAATAGTTTTACTTTTATACATACTGTAACCTACCTACCATAATACCCATCCATTCTAAGGATTTCAGCACATTTTTAGTGAATTTACAGAACTGCACAATGCATCCCTCAATCCAAATGCTTTACATGATTTTATTAAGATACAATCTACCTATCACAAAATTTATTCACTTAAATTTTACAAATCAATAAGTTTTAGTATATTTACACAAAGATGTGCTACCCCCATTATAATCTAATTTTCTGATATTTTTATCATCCTGCAAATGAACCTTGTACTCACTAATACCCATATTTTCCCAAATCCCTTTTCCTCCGGTTAGTACTAATCTGTTTTCTATCTCAATAAATTTAACAATTATGGTTATTTCATATACAAATGACCATACATATATAGCCTTTAGGAACTGATTTATTTCATTTAGAGTACATTTTCAGAATCTACTCATTCTGCATTTTGTCACTTTTTAATTTCTTTTAATTACTAAGTGATATTCCATTGGGTTAATATATCACAGATTGTTTACTCATTCATTTATTAATAAACATTTGGGTTTTTCTACTTTTGGTGATGAAATACTCTATACATATTCAAATGTAAATTACACTTGAGGGACAAAGAACTTACTATAGTTATGACTTACAGCATCAGCTCTGTGTGTTGTTCTTGTTTTTAGATACCCTTTATGAATTTAAAAAGTTCTTTTCTAGTTTGTTTAGTGTTTTTATGTCATATTATGCTGTATTTTCCTACAAGGCCTTTTCTGCATCTACTGGGCTTGTGACGAGGTTTTCATCCTTCCCTGTTGGTAAGTTTCATGACCTCAAGTGGTTTTCCTGTGACTCAATCATGCAATCTTGGGCTAAATCCAGTTGGGTTATAATATATAGCTCTTTTCATATGTTGCAAAATTTGGTTTTCTAGTATTCATTCTATGAACTGAGATATATTCTCACTTTTTGAAGAGTTTGTAAGGAAACTACTTTAATTTTTATTTAAATATTTTATTCACAAAGGAAGGAACCCTGGTCTGGGATTTTCTTTAATGTTTTAGAGTTATGAATCTATTTTTACTTACTGTAAGTTCATTCTCGTTTTGTATTTCTTCATGAGTACTTCAGTAGTCTGTGCTTTTCAATAGCATGTATGTTATATGAGTTATTATTAGTGATATCTCCTCCTCCATTTCAGCTCTTACCAATCTAAGGCTCAGTAATCTCCCTCCCCATCACCAGCCAGGTCCATCTGGCTAAAAATTTGCCCAATTTAAAGATTTTTTGAGGGAGTGAACTTTTGGATTCTTTGACTTTTTCCCTAAGATTTTAATATATTTATAATTTGCTCTAATACTTATTACTTGTTTATATTTATTATATTGAGTCTAGCTGGTTCTTCCAATGTAAATAATAACCTCAACTTCTTACCTCTGTAGTCTAACTCTTTCCAATACCACAATGAGGTTTGAACCTATGGTTCTGAAAAAATCAGCTGTTTTTGTTTTCTCCTTGTATACTGCCTCTTTACATGCACAAATCCTCTGAACCACTGTTCCAGAGCAGGTATATGCAAAATATTCCAATTTGTTTAAAGTAAAAGCTTGCTTCAGGGGTCTGCAATTGGTGTGGGGTGGGAGGGATCAGCTGTTCCAACTTCTGGCAAGGGACCTCTGCACAAGAAAGCTGTGGAGATGGCAATCATGGTCCCCACCTTCTCAGCATGTTACACTGAGAGTAAAATTTCTCCTCTACAAGTTGGATTTGAGAGGAAGAAGAGCACTCCTGACCTCTCATATACTCTTGCTTATAGGAAAGTCTGTGTACTATGGAACTAGGAGGGTTTAATGTGTTGGCTTTTTTCTTCTTCTTCTTAGGGATATGCTATAGATCTTTCTCAGGACTAATAAGAAGAATGAACTCATTGGTCCTTCATGTGCCTTACTAGAAAAGACTTCCCTGAATACTGATCTGGGAAGAGAGAAGGAACCAGCTAGTTTTGGACTGGATGCTGTGATAGAGCTTTGCTCTTTCAAAAGTTTAATAGATTTTCCTTGATTTGATGTCTCTTTTGTGTAGTTACTGAAGTTTCCAGAGATATTAAATGATTGGGTTTTCTAAAATTTTTCCTTAGTTATGATTCTTTCCCTAGAAAGAACCTTCAGGAAGGTTTTCATGCTGCCATTCTAAAAGTCCTCTGACCATCGGTACCTAGTCAGAAGCACACACTCAAACACAGGGGCATATATCGAACACACATTGCATCTTGGGTAAAATGTTCAGTCTATTGAAATGGAATTTTTTAAAAGAATAAATTACAAAAAAAGCAAATTAAGAAAGTGCTTTTGTCTCAACCAAAACAGTGTATCTCTCAAAGTCTCCTGGTCAGGAGGGGTGGGTCACCGGAAGGGTGAGTCTTTCTCCACACTTGCTGGCAGCCAAGAGGTGAGTGGGCTTCTTCTGGGGTAGGCTCTTCCTTCCCTTAAGACCTAGGTACTCTCAAACAAGTCAATCATGGACCAAACTTCCTTTAACTGTGAGCCTTGCACACACACACACACACACACACACACACACACACACACAAAACTTCTACTCCTTGAGGTTGAAGGTTTCTGGTATTTTGTCTCAGAAAAAATGACTAAGACAAACTTCTGGTATAAGGAGTGGAATCTTTGCTGTGATTATACCTTACAATTTTGTTTAAAAGTCTTCAGAAATTTTCCACAAAAAGATGTTAGAAACTTTTATACATGCTTGCTAGAGAAGCCATCGAATGCTGTATGCTGAATTTGATTAGAGATTCTGTTTAGAGCTCAGAAGCCCAGAAAGCTAAACAAAATTATAAAGGTAAGGGCAAGTTTAAGTTTCAGTTGGAAAGAATTCTCCACTGGCAATTAGACTTGATGCAGTATATTAAACTTTGGGAGAAAAACTGTCTATATTTTGCTCATGTCCTAAGACTTTGTGAGAGTCTGAGATTAAGAACAGTAAATTAATCTAGGAAAGGCAATTTTACGGCAGCTCAACATTCAGACTATGGCATGGCTACTGCTGGCTACTTTTAGCCAGATCTACAGTGAGAATCAAGAACAAGAGGTAGAGGTAAATGATTTTTAAAATACCATTTTGCCAGAGTGGAAGTGCCTACAAAGTTTGGGGCAAAGGAGAGCATGGTTTCTAAAACAATTAACATTAAAATGAAGCCAAGTTATTTGCATTTGAACAATAAAATGATGTTTTGAGGGCATCTCAAGAATCAGTAAGACTCCATGCTTTACTAGCTCAAAAGTGGAAAACTATACATTACTCATTTGAGAAAAACATCTTTGGGATACCTGTTCATTCCCGGTCTCTGAGTGTGTCCCTGAGCTCAGCCATCTAGGCACCCAGGTGCTGCTGTAGCCATGGTCAAAGGGGGCCCTGGCTGCTATTTAACTTTGGCATCATCCACATGGTGCTACATTTTGTTTGTTGGCTTTTTTGGTTTTTCAGGCATGTCAAGTATGAGAATTATGGGTACATGGAGGTTTTCACCCAGATTTCAGAATGAGGCTGAGAGTTCAGAAAAAAATATCTGGCAGGTATACGGTCGCTTTCAGCAGCCCATGAGAGGGTAGTGCCTGAAGCTGTGAGAGTGAAGTTGAAGGTACAGTAAATATCCCAGAAAATTAGATACCAACAGCATGCTCTGTCTGCTGAAAGAAGCCACAGGCAGTGAACAGAGCTCCCCAAAGGGCCAGGCGATGGGAGATGCAGCCGACGTGCACATAGGAGGGGCACTGCCCAGGGGCATTAGTCTTTACATCTCACCGCCGCCTGCCTGTGGTGCTGGGTACATAGCTACCGAATTTACTCTTCGCCCTGCTGTACCTTGGTCTTGCTTTGGTCTTATTTGTGTCTATTTCCTTCTACCTTCCTTTTAAAATGAACATGTTTACTCTGTGACATTACATGTTAGAAGTATCTAGCTTTTTTGATTTTTCTGGAGATTCATAGATACATGTGTGTCTTGAGTCTCAGAGGAAACTTTAATTTTGACTTACCACAATGCTGGAAACATTAAGATATTGACAACTTTTATATACATTAAATATACTTTATGTAATGAGATGAACAGGAGCCTGTTGGAGACCTGGGTGGAATGGTATATGTTGTAACTAAAATGTCACTCACAGTTTCATGTGAAAAGTTTTGCCTCATCAAAAAAGGAGGCTGCTGGACGCATGCCTTAAAAGAGTGTATTCTCATCTCTCTTCTCTGCTTCCCAGATCCCACGGCATGAGCCCAGTTTTCCTTTACTGAAGGTCATCCCACTCTCCCGTTTCTGCCCTTGACTGTGCCAACCATAGACTTCTGAAACTGATTGGATAGATAGATCTACATTCAGTACTTGGAGGAAGACAGAGTAATGGAAGAGAAAAAATAACCAAAAATAGCCCTTTATAGATAGTTCAGATATGAAAAATGAGGAGAAAGCTCTATGTTGTGGTTTTTTTTTTTTGAAAACTCTATATTTTGAAAAGTAAATGAATATATAGACTAAGGTTATGTGATTATAGGATCTCTCAAGATTAAATACAATGAATCATTAAATGGCAATTAAGTATATCTTTCAAATATTTTGCATGCCTTAGTGTTTAAAGGAAAAGATCTATATTCTATACTGGTAAATATTTCTAATTGATAAAGATCAATCAATTATTCCAATAGCTCCTGGAGTAACATGAATAGTAGATGTCAGACCCCTAATCTCTGTTGAATTTATTCAACCATACTTCCTTTTCAATTTTTATTCATGATTAGAAAACTTGAGCAACTAAATAAGTGTGAGACAATTTCTGAATCCTTTGTACTAGGAAAAATTACATCTGGTTCTATGTACTTTCTTGGGCTAATTGCACACTCTTTAGGGAATTAGATGAGTATTATACATTATTCACCATTACTGGATTTCAACCAAGGCTGCATTCTAAACTACATCAGCAAATGTGGTTCTGTACAGGTAGGAACATTCCAATAGCATGGGTGGGAATAATATTAATCTTAGAAACAGAGGCCAGTAGATTTTGTCAGAGGGTACAGGAATGGCTTCACTTGGTAGCAATCCTGAGTTGAAATGGAATATGATACCCATAAGGCAAATGTGGGCTTCCTCATAGAATTACTCTGTTAAATTTACTGTCTATGCAAACATGAATTTGAAGCAGTTTCTGGTTTAATGTTTGCCATTTTTAGTTGATGATCTTGTACAAAGTTGGTGATTCTCCATGATAACACTAAAAGATGAAGATCATACTTAGGAGGGAAAGTACAAGCATGCTGGAGAGTGAATTAGGATGAGATAACATCATTTCCATATCAACCTAGCAGATTTAATGTGTTGCCTCCCTCCAGGAGTTTTTACAGCTGCAGTATTTAAAGCAAATCATCATAGAATAGTTTTTCTTTGTTAAATATTAAGATACAAAGCAAAAGAATAAATCTGCCTCAGTGTCCTGCTGTGGCTGAACTGGAAATCCAGGTGACTGAAGTCTCTACTTTGTAGGTGAAGTCCCAGTGTGTGTGACCAGAGCACGTCTCTCATTCACTGCAGCTGAGCATATGTGTAACCATAATGCAGTTCTTGTGCTGTAGAGGGAGATTTATTAAAAAAAAAATTATTAAAGAAAAGTAAAAGAACAACAGGGCATTATGGACTGGAACTTAGAGTAAAGGATAAAAGCAAACATGTTCAAAAGCTTTTAGCAGATGGAAGCCCATTTTGAATTTATAAGGATGCCAAAATGGTGTAAAGGGAGCAAAATGATAAACTCAAGAGACCCAGATGTTGTTTTATAGCCAATCTAGTGGAGACAAAATAACCCAGCTTGCTTTGTAAGTGAGAAAAAAGGCAAGTAGTGTGAAGTGCTGATATTATGGAACTCTATCAGATTGTTTCTCTAGTTATAAATAGGTCATTTATAACAGAAGATAGAAGGCATAGGAATGGATTGGCTAAGCAAATTATTAGCCTTTTAAAGAAGCTCACTTTGAAAGGTCTTGTGAACCAGAAAAAGGTCAAAAGGTCACACCAAATACAAATTATACCTTCACACCAATATCAAAAAATACAGGGCTACTTAACTTCATGTTTTTCTTTCATTAATATCAATAAAAGAAACCCATGGCCACAGATTTTTAAATCAATTTGTCCAGCTTTTAAAAATATGGAAAAGTTAAACTTCAGCAACAGCACGAAATGTATCTTCCTGCTAGTCGTGAAGTTGACAGCACCTGCATTCAAATATTTCCATAACACAATTATTCAGGCATCACTGTCCTTTAAATAATGAAATTAAATGTTTTGATCAAAGCATCTGGCAATAAGTATAGTCTGGGAATCGAAAGCCTATTTTAAAGCTGCCTAGGGCTGTGGACACAGAAGCAGATTGCTGGGTCTGTAAATAATAAAGTATAAGCAACTTTCTTATCCTTTACCTGCCTCCTCTATGCTTTCCTCTCCTTTGTTTACTTTTGTAAACTTTTGTTTACTTTGTTTACTTTTGTAAACAAAGAAACCCCAACCGCCCTATCATTTTGCCAGTAATACAGGAGAGATTCTGAGTTCCCCTGTGGTTTCCGTGTGGCTGGAACCATCCCATTTTCTTTGAACTCTTCCTCAACTGCCAAAGGCTAAACCATTTGCTTCAGTTCAGACGTCTCAGCTTCTCTAAACGATTTGCTGGACTTATTAGATTGTGCTACATGAGCCTACTCTACAAACCTTCACAGAGATATGCATTATTTGAAAACAAAATGTTTATATCAGTCTTTGAACCAGCTTGGCAGCCACTTGAGCATAAGGTCCTATGTGCTTCTTATCTCCACATCCCTGGTTCTCAGGGTTTAGCTTATTATAGGCCTTTGGCAAATACTTGGCAGACTGCACTGGAGTTCACGATAGTCATTTGGGAAACAACTAACCCCATGTTAAAGTATTAGAGTGTTAGGAAAATATTTGGGTGAATAGGAATTGATGACCATCTGACTGAACGCATTTCGCTTGCTGACAATGGAGATGATGTTCTGGCATTCATGATATTCAATACTTACACTTGATATTGAAACTGTTTCACCTTAATAGCTCCACAGTGTTGATCCATGTAATAGTAGTATTGACAATACTCAGTGTCCTAGAGACCTCACAGTATGGAAGTCCTTACGAGACTCACTGAAAACCCCTGGTGAATGACACAGCCATTCTTTGCATTCTTGCAGCTTTTTGGAACAGCAGTCAGTGCTCCACAGGTAGAAGGACAGTAGGAACTGACTAAATTCCTTTGAGGTTGAGATCACCGGGTGAACTTTCAAGATGGCCAGTGCAGTCTTTTCAACATGCTCAATCAAAATAAATATAACATCCTCTAACATATTTTCTAAATATTTTATTTCAGACAGTTTTCCAGTTTCTTTTTTCAAACTGCGTATAGGTTCCTCAAGGTCACCAGATCTGTTCAATATCTTTAATATTTTTATTTGAATGTTTTGAAGATTTTTAAATATTTTTAAAGACTCCATGTGCTGTAGTGCAAATGTGCTGATTTTAAAACAATTAAAGTTAAGGTAGACTTAAATCTATAAACATTGTACACTCAAAATTGTAAAAAATTAAAATGAAAGTGGGGGTGCACATCTACAATCCTAGTGTTTAGGAGGCTGAGTCAGGAAGATCTGTGTGAGTTCAGAGTCATCCTGGGTTTCATAATGAGTTCCAGGCCAGGTTGAGTTACATAGTGACCCCTGGTCTCAACTTCCCGCTCTAAAAAATGAAATGTGAATGTCATATGCGCATGAGTTGATATTTGCAAGGCAAGCTAGAAATATTCTATTGCCTAAGAGAAACCTCTTTTAGATCACAATTTATTTTAATGAAAGAGAGCTTTTTCTTAGTAATGTACTCACTATATATTAGATCCACTCATTCTATATATGCACATTATCTAACTTATGATTTGTGGTCATACTATTCTCTTTAGTATTTAGATTTAAAGTATCTCCTGGGCTTGTTGCTATGACATATGCCAGGGGTCCCAAACATTTGGAAGGCTGAAGCTGAAGGCCAGGTATCTAAGGCCACTTTGGGCAACACTGGAAGACCTTCCAAAATAAAGACAGGAAGGAAGGAGGGGAGGGGGAACAAGGAAGGGAGAGAAAGGCAGGAAACTAGGAACATACACTGCTCATTCTTTTAGGATAAATTTATAGATTAATCAATTTTAAAATAATTTAGAAATTAAAAGTTGCTATTAAACATTCTATGTAGCTTGCCTTTGTCAATAATATATTCCATTTTACTGAAATAGCATTTCTTTTGGTAAGATTGCTGCAAGTCCAGGTGACTCAATAGGTACAATGACCTCACATTTTAAGTATAATATGAAGCATGTGCATCTATTATTGATTATAAACATATTGAATAATAGAAACTGTGTGCTTAACTGTAAATTTATTTTATTTGTATTAATCACAATGTCAAGATCCTGTCTGTCTAATCTTAGAAGTTATAAATTCAGTGAATTTATACGCTGTTTCATTAACAAGTGAATTGTACTCTTGAATTTTAACATGCTATTCCTAAGACCATTAGCTGTGTATCTGCTTCGTGGGATGCTCCTCCATAAGCCGGCTGTTCATCAATTTGCTGTCCATACATTTCTCTGAAAGTTATATTATAATTAGAGTTTAGGTTAATACTATTCAGTAACCATAAAACAGACATAAAATAATTATAACTCATTTAGTGAAATTAGAAAAGGAGCAATTATTAGACTCCCATTGTGAAGCTTTGCTGTGAGGGATAGAAAATCTATCTGCAAGATGTACTTTAAGAACACCATTTCCAGAGAAATAAACGAGATAGATTACTGCTTTGTTTGTGTGCAGAAGGAATGGAACTGAATACTTGTATGCCAGGGTTTCCTGAACTTTTCTGAATATTTCTAGGCAAACTACCATTACAAATTCTAAGGGCAGCAACAACTTCAAAATTATTTCTACAATTTCTATTATTCGCTAAATGAAGAAAGCATATTTCTGAGGGTTTGCACATAAGTTTTGTGCACGTGAATATATTGGAAAATTATTTCCCATAGGTTTAGAACTTTTTTATTATTCTGACACTTTCAGCACTGTCTGAAAACCTTGCCCATCAGTCATGGTTTTCCACGTGCTCCAGAGTGAGGGATCTGCTCGAGCGCCGGGAGGTGTATCTGTCTTTACAGTTTGCCTAATTATCACCCCCACACCGCCCAGGCAGAGTTACGTTCATACCCCCAGAGGCAAATGTGAAGACATAATAAATGACTCAGAAATTTAAAGGAAAGTGATAAAAGTTCTCTACATTAACATTGGTAAAATCTTATTTATCTAAATAGTTTTACTGTGATAATTGTCCTCCAGTGTCCATGAGTACAAAAAGAAAAAAGTTCTATCTATCCATCCATCCATCCATTTATCTGTCTATTTGTGCATTCATCTATGTCCAGTACATCTATGCATTTAATTTAGTTCAACTGTTGCTTCTATAAGCATGTCTGGTGGCCAGTATTCATATTTCTGGTCTGGGGAAGTTGGCAGATTTTTTAAGGATCTAGTGATACATCTCTTTTTTTTTTAGTGACACATCTCAATCAACACTACGTGGTACTAAAAAATAAAAATAAAATCTCTTCATACAGACATGAAGAGACTCAGGAGGAAGTTCCATCCTTTCTTCTTTGCTATCCTCAATTATTTGTTGATATTTGCCTATGTTATATGGTTGTGCAATTTACAGTACAATTCTAATATAACTGAGAATAAATTTTGACAGATATTTCACTTTAGAGGGAATTGAGAAAAAAAACAAAAATCAAAACAAGACAAAACATGAAGATAAATCAATTACAAAGAGTTGAGTTCATCACTAATTGTGTTTGCAGAAGAGCATGTAGCTTATGTTTTGATTTTTCTTCACTGAAAACAATGGCACACCCTGTGAATTATTTCTGACATCTATGAATGAAAAGATACAGGAAAAAAGCTTCCTTCAGGGAGTATTTTTCTGTTATTTAAACTGCTTACATATTTCTTTGCTTTACCTTTCTGTCTTGTTTTCTGACACCAGGGACCCCATGTTGGCACAGGGTCACCGGGGCTCTGTCCAGTCCAAGACTGATGTTACCATAGTCATGGCTGGATGACGGCAGAATGAGATTTCCAAAACGCACTTGCAAGTCTGTGACAACTGTTAAGCTTATCATTTAGATCAACTAAAAGGCAAGCCTGGATTATTTTTAACGCTCACGACTTTTTCTCTGCGTGCTGAGACGTCTTTGTCTTTACCATCCAAAATTAACAGAGAACGTCCTCCAAGCAGACCACATTCTTCATAGTCCTGAGAAAGACTTTCCAGCGTCATGATTTACACCGAGCTGAAAGGAATTAAGGCTTTAAGCCGAGTTCAGTCTTGCTAGACAAGCAAGGGGAATTAACTGAACGAAAATGCAAAAATAAAAGCAAATGATGAATTTAGCTAATTTCTTCCTTCCCTGTGTTCCAGCAGGGTCCTCTGACCATTCTGCAGGAACATTGCTTGAGCTAATGGCTGAAAATTACAGGTTTCCAGTAAGATATAGGGGATTTTGTTTTAAGAGAAAGCAACTGATGAACAGTTGTCTTAAAGATTTAGAGGATTCATTCCCATTTTTAATAATCCCATGTGGCTTTCAAATATTCTAATACGCTCTCTCCACATGTTTCCAAAGATGCAGCTGTGACATTAGGAGGGCAGCTGACAGAAGCACAGCACTGCTCTTAATTTCTGTACTACATGTATTTTTAGAGACCAGGAAAAAATTTAATAGCAAAATAAGCATTATCCATTAACACTTACGGTTAACCGAGTCAAATTGATCAATTCTTTCTGAAAATAACCAACCTACGTGATTGGTTTCACTTTCAAAACTGAAGTCACTACCTTTAAATGTCAACTCAATTTATTCAAAATTATCAAACCAGATTATGTGTAAAAGGTGAGCAGAGAAAAAGCATGTTTGCTCTGGGTGTTTCCCTGTCTCATTACTTTTAGATAAATTAGGTAAATGAAGTTTTAATATTAAGAACATTTCATTGCCAGCTTGAAAGGAGTTAAAAAGAAATGGGAAAGAGGAGGGTATGTTTATTCTCCAAAAATTGTACTAATAGCTTCATATCAATCCATATGTAAGCCTTTCCAAGGATATCTAAATTAAAATATTCACAATATTTCATAAAAGTGCTGGTATTAACTTTACCAAAAGCCAGATAGTGAAAGAAGTTGGACTTAAATAAGGAAAAACTGTCCATTAAATATCGAAATAATTATTCATACTATCAGTACTACATTTTCTGTTTGCACTTTCAGGACTACTGCAGGTATCTTTAATGTTTCCAACAGTGAAAAGATAACCAGTGTTCTCTGAAAGTAAGATACCGTAAGAGGGCTGTATTTTAGCAAAGTGATTTGAAAACGAATGTAATCTGATTTTTCCAAATTTTCAGGTAATTTAAATGTTCATGTTTAAGTGTATGATCAATCTTACGTGTCTATATGTGTTCATCTGAGTATCCAAATTGAGCCTATCGATATGTAACACAGCAACCGTTGTTAATTTCCTATCACCGTGTCTGAGATTCTGTATCGCTTGTGGTGTTTCCGTGTTATTTTCTAAGTGTATGTGTCTTTGTTAATATACTTTCATTCTTTTATCTTTCAAATGAAAAAATAAATCTTCCCAATGTAGAGTTAAGAATATCAACATATTAGGTGGAAAAATTAGAATTCAGAGAGTTTGTTTATGAGACTATAACTTTCTTTTTTATACATTTTTGTGTTTCTCCCTCAAATATGGCTTTTCCTCAGTATAACACAGAAAATACTATAAGTATTTTATGCATAATATTTACTTGTACAATTTATGATATATATAATTTATATGTAATACAACTAGCTTTTAGGCAGTTAGATGCTCCTTTTAAATATTCATTAAATTTATATAAAAAAGAATATTTGCATGTAACATATATTTCTAATAACCATGCATTAAAATTTCTATAGCACCTTAATAATATTCCCAACATATTGTGAAATGTTGACATTTGTTTTAAGCAAACTCTGAAAGGCTTTTAGGGCACCATAGCATTAGTGTTTGTTGTGAATATTTGGGCACTGTTTTCTGTCTGTTCTAACTGTGACCCGAACATGATAAAATGAACACGATCCCCTATTTCCTCTCTCATTTCAAACCACTTCAGACCCTGGAGGTCTGCTTCCAAATCAGCCTTGTCCTTTAAACAGTTCTGGAATTATTTTTATAATTTGGGTGATTTTTATTATCTATTACAAATCACCAAAATATTTTCAGAGTTTTTGAAGATAAAAAGCAAAGAAAATGAGAAATTCTGAACGAAGAAACAGTAGGAGCTAGCATCGCACTGACGTCCCAGGACTTGGATAGGCTCTCACAACGTTACCAATGATATGGCCAGAATACAAATGGAAGTGTGTGATGTTCTTGAAATCAAACAACATGTTCATCTTTTTGGTGTTCTTCAATATTTTGCCTCTCTAAAATAAACATATTATTTGGACTCAATCAAAGCTAAATATCACATTGAAGCTAATCCAATCAAGTATACCTTTATTCATGAATTACAAATAAATTTCCAATTACATGCCTTTGTAATTTTTTTTACCAGTTTAGAAAACCACATAATCTTTCAGAATAAATATCAATTATGAACATGGATAACTGGCACAAGCATTTAAAATTTCCTGAGCTAATCCACATCTAAAACTACATTTCAGTCTGGTTAGGAGTAACTTAGAAATACAAACATGCCAGACCAGAATTCCCCTCATGTTATCAGGCAATAACACAAATAGAGGAAAAATATATGTAGTTAAATTTGCACATTTGAAGTAACACAATAAGTAATTTCTCCAGAATCTATTAGTCCTTAAATTAAAGTCAGAGTCACTGAAAACTAGAAGAGTGTAGAGAATGATTTGAGGATGAAAGTGAGGAAGAAATGAGGAAGAGAACAAAGAAAGAAGGAACGTTGAAAGCATGAAAGAATCAGCATAAAGTTAAATAAAATCACGGACTGGTATAATTTTTATATATGTCACCAGATAGTCAGAGTAGATGCTCTTGTTAAACTAAAATCAGAACCTTAAAACTTGTTTTCATAGGACGATGGTTCTGATGATGTTTAGCTCTTCTTCCCAAATTAAATATGTATGCTGTTTACCTTACCATATTCTTTCTATAACCTCTTTCAATTTTTATAACAGTAAATTAGCACAGACGTTGGTAACAGAAGGAAGCTCTCCAAAAAAATGAAGACATCTGTCTTTCTGAAGAGGGACAGAGAGCCTGCAACAAAAATAAAGATTTCCTTATGCAGGAATAGCAGAGCAGAGGCTGCAGTAATTCTGACTCCAATATATTTAATTAGAACCTGGGTTATCGTTGCATTAATCCTATTATGAGAAAAACTGAGATGTAACACACACACACACACACACACACACACACACACACACACATACAGTATCTGGAGACGCAGGAGAGAAGATATATTTCAGTACACAGGTAGAAATTACAGCACAGTTAAAAATTACCATGAATTATATGAATTTCATACAGACTGGAAATTAGAAGCTAGATATTGATGGTGTTGAGTTAATTCTGATGAAGTCATATACCGAGCAAACAAGCTAGCAGGAAGCAGTGGAAGAGCAACTCAGAGAAACGCGCACGATGTCAGTTATGCTGCAAAGGAAATGTAGCATTTCTTTCTATGATTAAATAAAATTCATCGACAAGAATGAGATTTTCGTGGATAGTTTTTGCATCATACAGTGCATTCTCAAGAACATCAGAATTCAAAGAAATCTAAGAAGAAAAATACTCTGGAAATTAGTGTATATTTTCGACATGAAAAAAGTCTAGATCCATAAGATTAAAACTTCCTTATCCAGAAATCTTTTCCACATGTTTATAGATGAGACTTAGATGTAGATTCATAAAATGTATAAAACCCAAAGAGGGCTACATGCATTACTATTACTGTATATCATAGTATGATTATGTGATTATTTTAGCAGGCTATCTTTATGTTTGAGATTAATTCAATATTTTTACAGGGTTAACTCCTTGAAAAAGAAACTTTTTAATTATAACACAGTCTATCTTTCTTCTAAAGTAAATAGTTAGCCTCATATGTTTCCTAAAAGCTTTTCTATATCTTGAATCCAGAGCATGGAAATGACCTGCCATCAGATCCACTTAGTGGTCTCTCTAAATATAAATCTTAAAAGAGTAAAGAGGAAAATCTTGGAAGTCATAGATGTGTTCTTTTCTCCAGATCATCCCACATGTCCATACACATTTTTTTACCTTTCCAAGTCTCCAACATAATCCCTTTAAAATGAAATACTAATTGATGGTGTTTTATTTCAACATGAGTTGATATACTTGAAGAAGTGAGTAGACTGTTTATAGGAAGAATATATTCTTACCCCCTTAAAGAAAGGAACAGCAGCTTCTAACATTCTTCCCATTTCTCCTGACTCTGCCCTTAATGCTTGGTCCAATCTATATTATTTCTTACCTTTGCCTTTTAACAACAGTAGCACTTCTTTTTATTAGTCTCTTGATGCTTTCTGGTGCTTTATGCATAAGGGTGTTTAAATTTAACTGAGCTGTAAGTTTCAGTTTAATTATGAGATTCAGTGTATCTTCACCATTTTGCCTTCTATGATTACTATAACATTCTCTATATAACCTTTAGAAAAGTCTTCACCTGTTAAACACATGATAGGCTATTTGTAAGAGAGGTTAATTGGAAAATGTTATGATTATCTTAAAATTATTCTTATTTTTAGAGAAATCTTTCTTAAATATGCCTTGTGAAGACTCTAAACACTGGATTTTAATAGATTACATTTGCTAGAAAGTCTATAGCTTGAAAGACAAAAAAAAATGTGTAATCTCAAGGAAGCTGTTATGCTTCCATTATGTTTACTTGCCCACTCTAATGTTAGTTACGTTCTCTAAATGATGCTTACTGCTTCCGTAGAGGATGTCGCAGTATGAGTGCTCATCTGATAGCTTGGGACGTCAGAATTTCCTGCTGGGACAGGTATTCAGCCAATTACCTCACAGTCAAACCTCTGAAATCTTCACCTTGCATAACATGCACAGAAAAATCACTAAACCATTGAGAAGTTACCTAGATAACTTGGCTTCACGTGAAAACCTTCTGAACTGCCTTGACATTTCATGATCCTTCTGTACATTGAAGAGGGAATATGCCGGCATATAGTCTTTGGAACAAATTTTGGAAACAAAAGACAGCTCCTGAGTGAATAACACTTTCCATGTCTCTTGATGCTGGGCCATAATTCTAAGTCTAAATTATTCCTTTTATTCTGTCTACCTGAGCTCGAGGGACCCTGGAGCAAATCAGTCTTTTCATGCTCCTTTCATGACAGTCCCCAGTGAGTTAAGCCATTCCCTAAGTTTTGCCTGAAGGCACAATTTATAGTAAGCTGGGCCTTACTGCACAAAATATGAGTAAAACTTTTGAGAACAAAAAGTAAAAATCCTTGGTGTCACCAGCTGGGTCTCCACAACACCAACCCTCAGAGAGGGACTCAGCTGTACACAGACAACTGCAGGACAATTCATCAAAAATCAGCTATGATGAAGAGAAAAACCCAACATAAGGAAGGAGGTGGGGCAGAGTCCAAGGGTTTTGGTTACTTTTCTCATTGCTGAGCCCAAATACCTGACACCCACAGTCCGAGAAGGACAGGTTTCTCTGACTCACAGTGGGTAGAAGTTTCAGCCACAGTTGGCTGGCTCTAAGACAGAGTGGGAAAGCAGAGGCTATCACAGAGGAGAAACCATTCATGGCAGCTGCAGCAAAGCAGCAAAGTACCAAGCAGCAAGCCCCAAGCAACCACAGTAGCCCTCTGCCTGTGGATTATTTTCTACACAGACTACCTTCACTCAGGATAAGTAGCACTCACACCCAGGGAGGGCCTGCCCAGTATCCACTCCTAGAACAATGCCAAACCCATCAGTAGACTAATTTAGTAACCACACACACTTAATTATATCATCACATCCTCTACATCCGACTACCTCTGAGAAGACCCAGCACTGATAACATGAGGCTTTGGGGAGATATCTAGGTGCAAATAGCACCAGGCATGGATGAAGTCTCTGTAAAGTTCAGCCATGACCTGCATAACAGTGATGAGGCTCTCCTCATAGTGTCCCAAGTCGACTCAAGAAAATCTCATGTGTTTCTGACCTTTCTAAGTGACTACTGGGGGCAAATGAAGAGATCAAATAACGTTTAACATTCCCTCTGTCAGGTAGTTTCCTTCTAACTAGAGCAAGTGTCCAGAGAACCTCAGGACTATAGGTAGTTAGCCATGAAAATGCAAGTGTATTGCAGAAAATGTGAGCAAGGTAGCAATAGCAGTATATGCACCTGCCTTCTATTACTTTAAAGTAGTTAGTCTCATAATTAACAATAGGGGACAGCAACATCTACAATGTATGAGAACTTATTAAAAAGGTAAAAATATTGGTTCTACCACAGATACAGCAAATCTGAAAAGAACCTCAGCCATTTCCAAGTGTCTCTGATGGAAACAAAGTTTAAGCAACACAATTCTTTAGTGTCATTTTAGTAAATCCATAGCAAAGACAGTAGCTTTCAAAGAACAATTACTTTACCTACCATACTCCCATCTTGGAAGTAAAAGACAACTTGTTCTAGAAAAATGGAGATTGAGATAGGAAGAAAGAAAAAGCCTAAAATATCTGTATTGAATCATTTTTGTTTTGTTTTGTTGTACCAGAAATCAAACTCCAAGACCTGCCAGGAAGGCACTGTGCCACTGAGCCATATCCCTGGGCTCAGTATTGAATATTTAAAATGATCCTAAGCTCTGCTTCCCCTCTAAGACAAAATAGTCATAGATGTAGTCCCAAGAAAACCACAGCAAACATAGGGACATGCAGGGCAGAGTAGAAGTTCTCTTGAGGTGAGAATGTAAGCAAGTTCCCAAACATTCACAGAAATGGTAGATCTTCCTACTGCAACAATCTCGGACATATTCACATAAAAATGAAAATACGGCACTGTGTCATGGAGAGTTGAAGAAATGAATAAAACGGTGATCAAACCTTCATAGCTTGGCTATTCTGATTTTAATAAAGTCAGAAACAAAAATGTATTTTCCCACTTTGATCCAATAGAATAAGAGAAAATACCTATTTTGAAACAGAGAATTTAGCCACAAGGGACAAACAAGGGTCGCCCTATAAATGCCTGGGTCTCTTGGCTGCAGGCTGTTTGTAGACCAAGTGTACACAGGCAGAATTGAATGAAAAAGAGAGAGGTTAGACTTCAAGGATCCTTGTAAAAAGAGAATGTTTTCAGGTAATAAATGAAAAAGATACTGCTGCAGTTAGGGGTTTTGCAAGGGGAACAATATGATACAGGACACGTATTTTGTAAGATTATTTTATAACAGTCACCCAAAGAATCATATACAAGAGAGTGCAGGAAATCTGTCCACACACTAAAGACCAAAGAATCCAGCTGAGGGTCTGGATCTCATGGCAATGTCCTGCATGAGTCCAGCTGAAGATCTGGAGCCCATAACGATGCCCCCTCATTCTGAGTCCAACTGGAGGCCTGGAGCTCGTGACAATGTCTCGTGCAGGCCTGTTTCATGGATCTATGCTGGGAAAGCCCCAAGGTCAGTGGTGGAAGTTAGAAACTCTGTGCCAGCAGGATGAAGAATCTGTGCTAGCATGATGAAGGATCTGCCCTGGAGCCAGTGAGCAACACTCAAAGTCAAGACCAGAGATCCCTCAAAAAGTACCAGAGCCATCCTCAGTGACAGTGAGGTCCCGAGTTGCTCTGATGATGAGGAAAGCCAAGGTCGCATCAGGAAAGCCAATGTAACAAGCTTCTCCAGGAGACTGGGCAATGGACCATCCCCAGGCAGGAAGCAAGGCTCCAAGTGAAGACCAGAGACCCTCCAAAATGAGCCTTAGCCATTCTCAGCGACAAGGTCCAGAGCTACTTTGATGATAAGAACAGCTGAGTTCATCAGGAAAGCCAGCATGACAAGGTCCTCCAGGATCACCCAGAGCTCCCTGCAGTTTCCCTAACAGCTTTCTGGCAGCTTCTTTTCTTCTTCTCCAGTTCTGCCTCTTATGCTGCCAGCAACAATCCTCAGGCGGGCCTCCCACACCCAGCATCATGCTGGTACAGTTCAGCCTGGTATTACAAGCTGACCACCAGTTGTCAATCCACCACAGATCGGGAAAGAGCTGCAGAGAGCTGTAGCACAAAACTAGTATCTCAAACTCTTAGCAAAAGAGCAACAAGCCAAACCAAGAGCCCAAAGAAGAGAGGAGATTATAAAGCTCAGGGCAGAAATTAATGCAATTGAGATGAAGAAAACTCTACAAAAAATTAGTGAATCAAAGAGTTGGTTCTTCAAAAGAATAAATAAAACTGATAAACCCCTAGCCAACCTTATCAAAAAAAGAAGGGAAAGATCTCAAATTCATGCAATAAGGAATGAAAAGGATGAGGTCACTACAGATCCAAAAGAAATACAGAAGATCATTGATACCTACTTTGAATATCTGTATCCCCATAGGATAGAAAATACAGAAGAAATGGACAAATTCCTAGAAAGGTACAAATTGCCAAAATTGAATCAGGAAGATGTAAAAATCCTGAACAACCCAATATCAATTAATGAGATTGAAAACGTCATTAAAAATTTACCAACAAAGAAAAGCCCAGGCCCTGATGGATTCACAGCACAATTCTACAAAACATTTAGAGAAGATCTAATGCCAACACTCCTCAAACTCTTCAATGAAATCGAAGAGGAAGCAGCTCTCCCCAACACATTTCTGGAGGCAAGTACTATACTGATACCAAAAGCAGAGAGAGACCCAACCAAGAAAGAGATCTACAGGTCAATCTCTCTAATGAACATAGATGCAAAGATACTCAAAAAATACTGGCAAATAGATTACAGTGAATCATAAGGAAAATTATACACCACGATCAGGTAGGATTCATTCCAGGAATGCAGGGATGGTTCAATATTCGCAAATTAATTAATGTAATACACTATATCAATACAGTCAAAGACAAAAACCACATGATCATCTCAATAGATGCAGAGAAGGCTTTCGATAAAGTCCAACATACATTCATGTTAAAAACCTTAGAAAAAATAGGAATAGATGGCATCTACCTCAATCTGATCAAAGCCATCTACAACAAACCAACAGCCAACA
>PVLD010016843.1:0-43709 GCA_004027595.1 Dinomys branickii
CCCTACTATCTTATCTATAATTTGGTATTTCCTTTAATGTTTTTGTGTTAACTAATGTGAAGATAATTGTGTAATACAACATCCAGTTCTAATTCCCTACTATATTCTGTATAACTTTGTATTTTCTGTATTGTTTATGGCTTTTCTGGTTCATATGTCTCCATTCTTTTGTCTTTAAAATAAAATTAAAAAAAAAAAAGAATTTGTGTATATAATTTTGGATCATATAAAATTTGAGCCTCTTTGGAATCAAAATTGTCTTTTTCTACCAACGTATCAAAAGTCCATCCATTATTTGCTTGAGCATTGCGTTTAGCACACTCTTTACAATTATCCACAAATTTTGATTTCCATAAAAGATATTCTCATCCGGAGAGAGTAGCTTTAGCTAATATATACCAATCTGCAGGAGTAAGCCAATTAACAGCCATAGATTTTAGAATTGCTATAGTATAAGGAGCTGTAGCTCCACACTGAGCCACTGCTGTTTTAAGCTCTTTTATCATTTTAAAATCCAAAGTAAGAAGAGTGCGGAGAACTTGTCCTTGATCATTTGTTGTTTCAGTTACCGGAAATGTTTCCAGTTTATTTATATCTATAAAAGAATCAACTTGAGGAATAGGAGCAACTTGAGGAATAGACTTTGAAATGACACCTTTTACAGTTGGTTTTAAGTTTTGTAAGGTATCTGTTTTTATATCTAATCGTTTTTTAGAATCATGTATATTTAATTTTTTTAACTGAGAGATAAGATTTTGATGATCCTTTTTAATCTTAATCTCTTGAGTCAAAAGATCTTGTTGAGTTAAAAGATCTTGTTGTTCTATCTGTAATTTTATTTGTTCTTTAAAAAGCTCAATATTATTCTTTAATTCTTTAGTAGAATCATCAAGAACTGGATATGCTGATGGAGAAGCATTATGATTAGTACTATAAGATGGAGGACGTTGAATACTAAGTGGCCAATCGAAATTATAACATCTAATAGCCATTTTTGCTGCACGATATTCAGCCATTTTTGCCACATCATCATGACTGTCATTTGATTTCTCCTTTTTAGCTTCTGAAATTTCTGACAAATCAGGATATAGCTTAGCTTTGGGCTTAGCTCCTCCCATATCCGATGAGTCATTAAGACTGGGCGTGATTTTAGATTTAGTTTTTCTCAAATCAAGAGGAGTAGATGTAACTTTCTGTTTCAGACCGGATTCAAACTGGTTTGAACCTGATTTTAAGAGTTCCATCTTTTTTATATCCATCATGGAGGACTCATTGTTCTCCAGTTTTTTAGCTTGATCGTCCTCACTATCACTTTCAAAAGACATAAGGTCTTCATCTTTTTTATCTATATTTTGATCACTTGTCTTATGTCTCTTAAGTGAGTTATAGTAATATCTAAAGGCCAAGTCTTGGGCCAAATCTCTTTTTTAATAATAGTAACATCGGCACCTGTGTCAATTAATCCAGAGAATTTTTCACCATCTAACCATAAAGTCATGAGAGGTTTATGCGTAGAAATAACTTTTGCCCAATATATATCTGATGAGCCAAATCCTTTATTGCCTCTCTGTTGTGAGACAATTTTATCATTAGGTGTTTGAATTAGAGGCAGAAGTAACAATTGTGCAAATCATTGTCCGGTTTGAATTGAATTAATAAATTTAGGAGAAGAAGCCATAACTTTAATTTTACCTGTATAATCATTATGTATAACTCCTGGAAAAACTTGTTTCCCTGCATCGGAATCAATTTTTTGTCTTTAATATCTCTTTTTGATTTACACTCTTTAGACCAGTGTGTTCCTTTCTTGCATCTAGGAGAGATTCCTGGTGTCTTTGTTTTAGAGTTGTCAATAGAACCTTTGTTACAGTTTTTGGCAAAATGACCAATTTCTCCACAAGTAAAACATTTGCTTCTATTTTGTTGAGATAAAAACTGCTGGACTGTATACCCTTGTAGAGCAGCAGCCACAGCAAGACCTTGCTGATAAACAGTTCCAATGTCAGAACAAAGGCGTATTCTGAATTGCTGATTGTTCTAAAGCCTCATTTTGAATATTTTCTTGTAAAATAGTTTTGTCTTTTTCAACTACATTAGCAATTGTATCATCAAAATTCCTATGAGATAAAATTTCATCAATTAAATTCCAATATGAAAAAGCAGCTACCAGAACCTTTTCCAGCCCAAAAACTGTATAATAAACCTTAAGTGCATCACCATTTTTCATCTCTTTGAATCAATTGTTCCCTCAACAGGAAATCAAGGACAAACTTCATTTATCTAATCAAAAATTTTATATAATTGTTTATATTTAACCTTTACTCCTTGTGCCTGGAGAGCTTTCTCTAGCTCTTAGATAAACATTTCATGTTTGCTCATTGCTTGTCCCATCGCTGTCCTTACCGAGGTACGTCAGACGCAGCTGGTTCCTGCGCCGGACCGATCCTCTTCTACTCGTCTCGTCGGAGACGTGCGCATGATTTCTTAGAACAGCGGTCCTCACTAGATCCCCTGTACTCGAGCCCCCACGTTGGGCGCCACTTGTCCCGACCCGCGGGTAGTCAACGAAGGCTCTAGAGGGGGAGCGGGATTGAAAGGAGACAAGAGGGACACAAGAAATGGAGGCAAGACAAAATTCTGATCAAGCCCTGTTTATTAAGCAGAAGTCTCGGGTTTATATACAGTGCAGGAGTAGGGATTGACATCAGCAGGTAACTAGGCAACGGAGGGAGGTCCAGATATCACGCAAGGGTGGTCAGAGCATCAGGCGATATTATGTAATTATAGGAAGTTAACCATATATAGAAGTCACAGGAAACTAACCATACATGGGAACTACAGGAAACTGACCATATATGGAAACTGGAACTTAACTCTCAAGATGGCTGGTAATTTACAAAATGGATGCCGACCGCAGGTCTTTTAGCGGTCTCCCACAATCCCTGATGAGAACTTTAGCCAACTTCCTATTCCTGTCTAGTTAAGGATATAGTGCTCAAGAAAGTTCTGCTGACCATGGAGTTTCTACCTTTCAGGAGAGGGATACTCTTTTAATTCCCTTTTCTTCCCCAACCCTTCCCTGTAACACCAACCCAGCCCACTCCTAGGACCCCTGCCACCCTTTGCTTGCTGATTTGAAATGTCTTCTCTGACACTGGGCTTCATACAAGAAGTATCTGTGCATTCTTTTATCCAAGAACTAGAAGGTCCTGTATGTCTGGCCAAATGTAAACACACTTTAGTAAGCAATGGTGAGCCACAATTTTGAATCCAAAAAGAGCAGCAGAATGTACCCTGCATTATGCATAGCCACTCAAGAAATAGTGAGACAAAGATGTACATGAGTGGATGAATGTCCATAACTTGGCTTAGGAAAGTTACTTTGGCAAAAGTATCAGAAGCTAAGGGAATTTTTTTAAGCCACTCTAAGCCATGCTCTTAAACAACATGTTAAAGTAGACAGAGTTAATCTCTATTTTCATTCTACAGGACCGTGTGACTGGCCTAACTGCAACCCTAGCCTTGGGCTACGTTCCATGGCAAAGCTTACTCTCCACAGTCATTATCCAATACTAAATATATTTAGCTGACACAAACTTAAGGCATCATCTTCCTAAAATAGGTATAACAATAGCAACACAAATAAATTTCTCATGATAGAATTCCTGTCACAGTAGCAACCTGCCATCCCATGTCCCCAACAATGGCTAAGTCCAGCCTCAAAGCTACCACATGGAGAGGCACCCTTACTTTACATGTAGTACATGTGATTGTAGTATATCCAGACATATGGCCCCAATTCACAGGTCTGGCAGTCCAAAGACCTTCCTAATGGTGAAGACCAACTTCATGGGTAAAGGAATAGCTGGGCTATACCAATACTCTGAGTAAAGCAAACTTGGTGGAAACCAAGCAGCTTGGACAGATGACTGCACGTGCACTGGAAATGCAACTAAAGCAGTGACACCAGGAGCTGCCACCAGCCCACCTTACAGGCCAACACCTATCAACTATCCACCAGCAGCATTTTCCCCTCAAATTTTATCCCTTCTCTAGCTCCATAAATTGTGAGTTTCTAGGGGCAGATACCACGGGGAGGTTTTTTTGTTTCTTTGGTTTTTTTGCAGATCTGTCTTAGAGATAGGGTCTAATTTATGTTTCCCAGGCTGGCCTTGAATTCTTAGTCCCCAGAGATCCTCCTTCCTCAGCCTCCCAAGTTGCTAGATTATAGGCAAGCACTACTATGCCAGCTTGTCCAATGTTTTAAAGTCTTAACCTATATCTTTTTTTCCCAACAGAGGCCATCCTTAATGGTTAAATGAATTTCAGGCTCATCTTTCAGAGGTACTGGCATCAGAAGCAATAATCACCATTGTCAAGGACTGCTGGCACTGAGTCTCTCGTTTTTCTCCCTAGGAAGTGTTTTCTGGATGAAGAGGGAAGGTTGAGCAGAACTGCAAAGCTGGAGAACGTCGATGACTTCACAACTCTGCTGTCTTGTTCACTTTCTCTTGGATAGAGTGCCTGCAGAGCTCAGTGCAGGATTAGGAGGGAGAGGATGGTTTTGTTATTAAAAATGAACAAACTATCCAGCTCTTGCCTTGATGCCTATGTAATCTCATAAGGAGTCAATTGAAAAGAGAAATCCTCTGATTTCCTTGTGACAATAAGAGTACTTGATGCAGCAGGACTTCCTGAGCACGGAGCACACAGACCTTCTGCCTCTCCTGGTAATGGGAAGACAAGAACTCACACAGAACCACTCCTCTCACTTTACAGACGGAGACCTGAGGCCCAGGAAGTTTCTGTGATGTGTTCAACGCCCGAAAGCAGGCCAGTGGCAGAGCCAAGATGACATCATGGTTTGCCAATGCCCGGTTCAGTGATCTTTATGATTCAATAGCTATAGCAAAGTTCTCATTTTGTTCTTTGAAGTGAAAAAGGTTAGGAAGCAAAATATTAAATTTTGCATTTCTATAGACATCAGTAACCTCTGCTATCCCTTCTATGGAAAGGTGGGTCTCTCAGCCAATTATTTAGTCTTGAATCAGCTCAGGTTCATACGAAGGCTGGTCAGTTTCCCTTCACACAGCTCAGAATCTCTAGGTCTGTAAATAGGCGGAAGGCAATTTGCTCATACTCCTCCTTGGCCCCACACTCAAATAAACATGCAAACAAGCCTTCTTCCTCCAGAGCAGCCAGATCAGAGTAGCCAGAAGGTCCATGGTGCAAGACCCAGGGGTGAGACCAACAGGCAGTCTGCGGGGGCTTCTGATTGAGGTAGATGCCCAGGTCAACTCTCCGTTTCTTACTGACTGGGTGTGAGTACAAGAGCCATGTTTCTGATGGTGTTCCAGCTCCTTCCTCAAGTTTCAACGAACTGTCCAGCAGAGGGCTCTGCTGAATGGAGGGAGCATCTTTGTCACTGAAGTTCTGACTTCCGTTTGGGATCACCACGGGCCGGAAACTCACTATACTGCCTTGGCAGCCACGTGGGGGCTCACAAAGCTCTTGGCTCAGGGCCTGTACCTCAAAGTACTCACCGCAATCACTGCTGAGAGCTTCTGCCCGGTGCCTGTTTGTTGTCCGGGCACTACAGTAGAGCACAGAGTGACTGGCTGTCTTGGTCACCTCGGCCACTTGGCACTCCACTGTGACCAGGGGCTTAATGAACCTGCCATGGTGCCATGTGATTCCTAAGTCATCACTGTAGATCATCAGGGAATGAGGTTTGACTCTGCATGCCAGCGGGAAGCAGAAGAGCCGGTGAGAGAAGCGGTAGGCATACGCAGGGATGATCAGCCTTCCTGACTGCAGCTGGATGCCGTGACCAGGACCTACGGCAAACGTGGCCCAGTGCTTTATCTCTGGACCAATGACCTCCTCAGTCAAGTCTTTCACTTCACTCCATGAGCATCCAGCATCCTGGCTGCAAATGAAGCAGAGGCGGGCAGCATTCCTGCCTGTCACAATCTGGTGACCCTCAGTGACATGGTTCTGGACACAGATAAAGAACAGGTACACACAGCCACTTTTCCGCTCCCACACAGGACAGGGGTTCATGGTCCGATGCCCAGGCAACGTGGCTTCCATCAGTGATTTCATGGGTCCCCACTAGATAAGGGGGAGAGAGAGGAGAAAAAAAAAGGAAGGGAGAGAAGGATAGGAGTGAGCTTCTAACAGGAAGATACGAGGCTCATTAAAAGCATTCATATTTCTCATAGACAAGACATAAGTAATATTGATAACTATAAAATTAGAAAGCTCAGGTATTCACTAAATTTTCAAAAGCACAAAGCTGGAAAGAAGCAATGCTACCTATTATACATGTTCTTCCTTACTTTATCTGAACTTCCAAGTCATCCTCTAACACCTAACGCTAAAGTCATCTCCTTTCTAAAGCCCCCTCTCTCCTTCCCTAATAAGGTATAGCAATTATATAACAGTGCAACCTTTTTTAGTAGCTGTCTGTATTAAGACTATGACCCTCTTGAGAGCAGAAACCAAATTATACTAATATTGTATCTCCACTGCCTGCCACATAAAAGTCTCCACTGGCTGCCACATAAAAGTAGCTAAATAAAATTTTATTAAAAAGAAAGATAAAAGCAAGGCAAGCAAATTAAGTTTCAGGCCAATAGAGGAAACCTGAGGACAAAGATTTTTTTCCTGCCTGTGCTAGCCTTGTGAAGCAATTAAAAATGGTGCTATTAAAAGTGCAAACATTTAGTCAGGAGATACCTAGTTCAAATCCTGCCTTTATCACTGGGAGACAATGGACAACTTACATAACCTTACCCTACTTCAAATTCTTCATCAGTTAAGTGGAAAATTTAATTCACTTTGGATATATACGTACTTTGGAAGTCCACTTGAGGTCTCCAAGTAGTGATGTCAAGTAGACAATGGGATACATTGGTTTAGAATACAGACAAGAGGTCTCATTGGAGTTAGAAATTTGTGAGTTACTGTTAATGGGCCAATGGGCATCACTGCCCCACTGACATCATCACAGAGAAGTTACTGTACAGATGTAATTCGATAATGTCTACCCAGACGTGTCACAAAGAAAGAACTAATCTCATTTTTTATTTTTATTTTTTGTTTATTTTTTAGTTATTGTCTCCTTTTCTTTAATATATTTTAAAAACAACTGAAGAAATTTGGCAAAGGCAGGATCAGACACACAGGAAAAAAAACACAGAAAAACACCTCACACATTAAAAAATGCAAGTTAAATTGGAACAGCATTTAACTGGCAAAATCATGAAGTTTGATGTTGTTTTATATATATGTATACACATACACACACACACACAAGTGGTGCCTTGGTTCATGAATGCTTTTGTTTGTAAACAATTTGGCTCATAAACAGAAGCATTTGGCAAATTTTTGTTTTCTTTTGTGAACTCACATCAGGTGACAAACACAACCATGGCCATCTTTGCTGCATGAATATAAATGTGGCCATCTTTTCCAGAATTGTGTGTTTCTATGTGTTAATTTTCATATTTATATTCTATTTTAATTGGCTTACATAGAAATAGACCTTCATGATAGTGCATTAGCTCTAATTTTTTGGTTCACATAGCTTACCAGCAAGTAAGCTAATTTACACTGATTGTCATTGGGTGTGGTGGTGCATGCCTATATAATCCCAGCACTTGAGAGGCTGAGGCAGGAGGCTCACCCAGAGTTCAAGAGCAGCCTGGGCTACATAGTGAGTTCAAGGCCACCCTGAATTACACAAGACCCTGTCTCAAAAAAATTTAAATTGGTTGATAAGAGAAGAGTAAAAATGTCTTTAAAACCTACCAACATTGTTTTGTTCAGGTTAAAAACTAGCTTTATAAATACAATGTCTACTGTTTTCTGTGTATAACAACTTCAGAGTTTTTCTAGGTTAAAGATAACCTATACAGCTTAGTAGTGTTAACTGCTATGGTTTGGTTCTTATGCGTCATCGAAAGTAACTGCTAAATAAATATATGAGGGCCCTAGGCCTAGGGAACTACTAGATAGAATTTCCATTAGTGGCTGAAAAAGCTGCCTGAAATAGTTTCCATAAGTGTTTTCCCCTGATAGGCAGCTTCTCCAGTTTTTCTCCAGAGTCATATTGAGCCCGACCCCAACAAATGTTATAAAAAATTATTATCTATATATATGTATAATTAAATTGGCTATAATTAAAAGATTTGTTTTCTATGTCTAAAATAAGATTTTCTTAAGCTATTAAAATGCTCTTGATTACTTAAGCAACTGAGTTTTAGGAATTAAAGATTATTTAAGTGTAGACTTGTAAAATGTTTTCAATAATCAGCATATGGTTAAATGAAGTTATTTATTTTATTATTATGCAACCTATATATCTGGAACTAGACATATATTATGCACATATGTATATGTATATATATGCAAAATATATGAGTCTTAAGCTTTAAAGTTATGTTTATAAGATTTAGCTATTACAAACCATGCTGCTATAAACGTGGGTGTGCATATACTGTTGTGATACAATGTTTTTAATTTTGGGAAAACAGAAGAAGGGGAACAGCTGGGGAAAATGGGACCTCTACTACTACCTCTACTACTCTGCCATAAAGGATAAATTTGAGACATTTATCGTAAATGGATGGACCTTGAGACAATATTCTTAAGTGAAATAAATGGAACACACGTGTAAATGTTACATTGGCTCACTGGTCTAAGAAACTGAAAATATAAATAAGAACCAAACAAGTGATGTGATGAAATAGGAAGAAGCTGCTCAAAAGGAAAGGGGAACTTGGGAGAGGGGACAGGGAAAGGAAGAGAAAAGAAAAAAATGAGAAAAGAAGGATAACATGGAAACAAATCTTTGTACATAAGGAGGGTAAGAGGGGTTAAGGTAGAGGAGGGGAATGGGAGAATAAAAATTAAGCTATATTATGTACAGGTACAAATTCCCTAAAATGAATGTGATCATTGTATAGATCTAAATTGTACCAATAAACTTAATTAAATTAAAAAATAAACACATCATTTAAAAAGTTAAGTTTATAGATTTAAGATTATGTAAGCTTAATACATACAAAGTAACTAATAAGTGTTCTTTTATATAATATACATTACATCTAGATCTTAGACATATAAAGTGATCAAAAATTTTGACATCTCTTTAAATTTGGTCCTGGCTTTTAAAATTCAATCTGTATCTATTGGCTTTGATTAAACATTGTTATTGTAAAAATCAGATACACTTGAATGCTTGGCAATAGCAATACTGTTTCCTAAACTTGTAAAAGGTCTGAAGATGGTCTTTAATTCTTGTCAGTATAGTCCACCCTATAAACCTGTTTAAGGAGTCTAAATTTTGCCTTAATAGTAAAAACTAAGTAAATACATATAAAGATTTCTATATAGCTATGATGCTGATTTTGCTAACCCCATGGAACCATATGTTAAATACATTTGTGTTTCCCAAATATTCCAGCCTTAGAAGACACAAAACTTAGAAAAACAGCAGTGTGATGACTTCTGGACAGAAGTTGTTTATGACAGTATACTTTTCAGGCTTATGCTCGTGTGATTGTTATATAATAGTCAGATGTAACTATAGAGTGTGTAGTCCAAACAATGTCAGTCTAATGATTAGAGATTAGACATTAATAACCTATAACATATATCTATAAACAAGTACTCTGTATTTAAGACACTTTACTAACAGATAACAAATTTAAATAAGGGCTTATATCATTTAACATCTTATAATTAGACAATGTAACCAATTGATAAAATAAAATTTTAAATGTATTGCAGATAATAACAAAAACTTAATGGTTCTGATATAATAATGTCATCATAATTCTTATGGTAAGATGCTATGTTTGACCTTGATTTCAAATTTTTCCTGTAAGACTTTATAACTTACATGTTAACATTCTACATACAGGAATTTGAGATCTAAGACAACCATGATTGACAAAAGAGCAGTTCTCTGGTCGTTCTTTGTATTTCAAACTACTCAAAAATCCGGATAAGATTGATAGTTAAACCTATTGCTCCCATTTCAATACCGGTGACTGACCTCCTGGGCGTTCAATACCTGAGGCTAAAAAGGGGTAACTGCACTAAGAGGACAGCCAGTACTTTGGCCCTGGCCCCCTAACGTCAACCAAGACCCAGGACATGAGGGCATCCCTCTAAAAGGATCCTACAGCTCCAGTGAGTCGCCCAATCTCTTGAGAGATTGTTGCATCCCAGAGTGCAGGAGTTAACCACTGTACACTGGGCTAGAAGGAGAGCCACTAAAAAGGAAAATGTCTCCCGTGCTTCAAAGGGAAGCCATATAGTCAAGAAAAACCATGCCCCTTCCTGGCAGGTGACATGGTAAAACAAAACAAAACAAAACAAAACAAAACAAACAAAATTTACAAGCTAAGAGGGTCTACACATAGCCCTAAAAGTAACCCCTGAGGAGCCTTAACTGCCTTTGGTATCTATGAAGAGAAAGGTTACTTTTAATTAACACAGCCTCACTTTAACTTGGTCCTAAATACTCAGCAGAAAAGTATAACCAAAAGGATATATAAAGAGAGTAATTAAAAAAAAAAAAAAAGAGAGTAATAGTAATACAGGCTAGATATAAAAAAGGGGCTCCAAGTACGACCCTGACTTGCTGACAGTCTTCAGCTACACCTACAACTTATCACTGTCATGGTTCAATATAACCAAAAGGGCAGGGGCTATGGCTCAGGGGCACGGCACCTGGCTCCTTTCCTTAGTCACCCCAATCCTCCTTCTCATTTTGGTGGGTATGCTGGGCTGTACATTCTTAATCTCTTGGCAAAACTCATTTCTTCTTATTTTAGAGACTGTCATACTTCAGACGTTCATGCAGATGGAGCCCATGATGTGAATGTGCCGAATTCCTTTTACCAGGGCCCACTAGATTGATCCTCTGAAGAGAATTCATAATTGCCAACTCTCCCCATATGACTTCTACCAAAGGCCCCTTAGATTAATTCTCTGAAGAAAACCTCTCCCAGCCCCCTGCTGACTCCTCTCAGCAAAAAGCAGCTAGATGGAAATAAATCTTCATCCATCTTCCCTAATGGCAGTTTGAAATAATTCTTCCTAAGGGGGACTCACAGTGCACCCAAGATAAAGCCAATAAATCTTTTTTTAAAAATAGCACACACTGAATTAAGAACTAATTCAAGCAGCTGAGCATGTGCCTGGCCTGTGAGAGGCCCTGCATTCAATCCTCAGCACCACAAAAACAAAACTAAAAGAAATGTAAAAGAAAACATAAGGAAAAAAGATAAAAAGTTAAAAATGGAGAGATAAGAACCTTTCCTCATAGCAGGCACTAAGTTAAGAACTCATACAAACAGCAAGTTGAGGGCTGGGGATATAGCTCAGTGGCATAAGTGCCTGCCTGGTGAGCGCAAGGTTCTGAGTTCAATCCCTAGTACTGCTAAAAATAAATAAACAAATAAAATAAAGAACAGCAAGTTGAGCTTAGAAATGCAAAAGCTAAATGCAAGGAGAAAAGATTAAAGGTTAAGGTAAGAATGGAGAGCTAACCTTTCTTCCCAGGTAGAAGGTTCTTAGCCAAAGAATGTTAACTTAACAGCTCCTCCCTAACTTCTAGGCTAGACCCAGAGAGACTGAGATATAGGGTATCCAGCCAAGTACCCAACTAAGTAAAAGATTTCTTCATCATTTCTGTATAACTCTACAAACCCTCCTGTGCTTGCCTATCTATACAGAAGCAGGACAAAGAAGGCGATTTGGACTTCCACTTAGAATCCCCTCTGTTGGTTTTTTTGGGGGAGGGTGGGTTTTTCCTAGCACTGTATTTAGACTCTCCTCTTGCTGTATATCCACCAAGAACTTTCTTCTTATTATTTCCAATAAACACTCTTCGAAATTAAAAACAAAAACAAAACCCAGCTGTGACTACTGAATAATGTGGTTATACAACAGAAGTGGTCTGACTATTTTTTAATACGATAAAAAGGAAGCAATAAAGAAAAAAAGGGAAATGAAAAAAGAGGGGAGAGGACGGGAGAAAGGAGCAAGCTTACCAGCCAAGCCCTCCACCCCCGGCTGGGACAGAAAGTAGGGCAACATGCCCAGAGGTAACACTTGTCCAAGAGATAATGAAACTGCTAGAATTCCAAGCTCTGATGGGCTGCAAGGCTGGACCTGTATGGAAGCCACTCGCTAGCAGCAGTATGGTCTTGGGAAGCCACAAAGATGCAAGTGAGATTGAGGTGAAAGAACAGAAACTAAAAATTCCAAACTGTAACAAAATTTCCTACAGGGAAGTATGAGCCAATGTCATCAAAAGCAAGGACAGGGGTTGCTGGAAAACTCATGTTCAGCAGAGGAACATTTGCACTATAACAGAACAAGGCTTCTGTTATAGCTCTAAAGGTTCAGAGGCGAGATTCAGGTAACTGTAAGTAGAAAAGTAGAGCAGATTAGGGGGATTATCAAAAGATGGACAGATACACAGCTATATCTATTTTTTACAAGACTCTTAAAATCATTGTCTCATTTGATCTTCACTTCGGCCAGCTCTGGAAGTAAAGAAGGTAACAATAAGAAATATGAGGTCTAAAATAACCCCTGTAGCTTCCACGCCAGAAGAGCAGCGACCACTTTTTCCCCACCAAAATTTCAGTAAAAATATGCTAAGGGCAAGTGGCCCATCCCAGTTCTCTCACGCATCACTTACACAC
This sequence comes from Dinomys branickii, assembly GCA_004027595.1. Lineage (NCBI taxonomy): Eukaryota > Metazoa > Chordata > Mammalia > Rodentia > Dinomyidae > Dinomys > Dinomys branickii. The sequence continues at coordinate 12,732 of PVLD010016843.1, forward strand.
CCAAAGCAAGTCACTCTACTTATCTGTTCCCGTGTCTCCTGTAAAAAGGAGATAAAATATGTACTTCACATAAAGTAGTCTGCAATACTAAGAACATGGCTGTTTCAGTTATTTCTCCTCTGTCATCCGCTCAATGTGGTCTTGAACAAGTTATTTACTTTCTGGAGCACCCTGATTCCTCACCAGCGAAAATGGATTAACAGTGCTTACTTCCCCAAGTGGTTTATGAGCACTGAAGGAAACAGAACTTGAACGCACAGCTCATAGTAGCTGAATGTAACGTCTGAGACTGAGTCTGCAGCCTACTTCTGCTGCCATATTATAACTGCACCACCTAGAGCAAACAGCAACCTCTTTGACCCTCGGTTTCCCCAGAGGTAAGATGTGACTGACCACAAACTGTGCCTGTGACACAGAACGGCTGTGAAGATTCAGTGTGTGCTGGCACACAGTATCTAATGAAAACCTCTGTTTTCGGTGTTTTTTCCTCTGCTCCCACATGAGGCTTTTCCAGCACGGATGGGAAAAGAGCCCAAAGCACTACAGAGACAAAGTGAGACCCAGGTCAAGATCTGGGATGAATCACCTGCACCGAGTGTCCAGTCCTCAACCCTCGCCGCAGCACCAGGTGGAGAGCATGCTCATCCCTGCTTGTGGAACGCTTTTCCGCAAAGGCCAGGAAGGTGTGGGTGGGGGGCAGGTACAGCAGGGCTGGGATCCGATAGGTAATCCCATTGTCTTCCTGCTGGAACAGAGGGCTGCTGAAGAAGCACGATGTCACCTCTTCCATGACCCCTGCAAGACAGGAGGCAACTCAGTATGTGTCCATACCCAGGTGCTGGCCTACAGACAAGTTCTCTACCATTCCATGTCTGGAGGGATCAGACACCGATGTATTCAAATGTTAATTTTTTCATACAAAGGGGATATCATAGTCTCAACAGCACAAAGCAAGCTATATGCACTCTCACTTAACACTAGTCTCCAAACTGTGGAGGAATCCTATGCAGCCTGTGTCCTCAAGTGTCTCTCTCCAGGGAGGTCTTGCATATGCTTCTGCTTAGCATGCAGGGGTCAGTAGGTAATTTTCTCCCCCAAGTCTATTCTACCTGAGAGTGGACACCCAACAGAGGATATAGACTTTGAAAAAACCTAGCTTCATGCAGACATCTTTGCTCCAAATATTAGTGGACCTGCAGCTTCTCTTACTATAAATGCCCAATCTTACTATCGAAGCCCAATCTTCTAGGTGAGACCAGCAAACATCTAGGGCAGGCAGGGACAGGTTAAGGGTTGAGCTACTCTGGTTTTCAGTTTGCTTTTCCTTTCCAGGCTACTAGGTAGCAAAACCTGCATCAAGTAGCAGGTATCCAAAAATTCCAGCTCAAGTCTTTTTGCTACCACAGATCCCCGCTGTAGTAACAGGAGATTTCCTACTCTCATACAATCCTATTCTAACGTTTATCATTGGCTAGAGAGAAATAAACAAAAATAGAATAGCCAAGAATACTCTCTCTATCACCTAGCCTACTGGATGGCTCTGACTCAACATTCCCTCAAAACATTCGTAACTGCAAATGGCGCCGCTGACCCTAATCCACAGGCACAAGGCCCCGCTGGGGGAGAGGCCTCCCTGTCCTGCTCACCTGCGCGGGACTCCACGTCCCCGGCGTCCCTAGAGGCTGAGCTGGGCGCGAGGTGCTGTTCCATGGGGGCCGGGAGGGTCTTCAGGTCTCGGGGACCGCAAAATAACCCGCACTAGGGCTGGGGAGACCGAGACAGCCGAGAGGAACGGGAAGAGTTGTTAACTGAAGACACGAAGACAACCCCGGAGAAGACAAGACCGCGCAGCTGGCCGGAAAAGTGGTCGCAGACACCTGGAAACACACCTGAGATCAAAAGTCGCGTCGGAGAGCTGACAGGGAAGAACAGCCCGTAGCTCGCAGGCTGGGAATGCGGACCAACCTCTGGCCACCAGGCGGGGCCTCCCGCTCACGACATCCGCCTAGGCCTCAGCCCCGCCTCCTCCGCCCGCTCCGCCGCTCCCACGCAGTCTCCTCCTTGGGTCCCCAAACCCATACTCTTCTTTCATTGGTTGGCCTGTTAGTAGGTATCACAACCTAAAACTTCCCTGGATAGGCACGGAGTGAGGTAAAGGTTCCGGGGGCTCTGAGGGGACTACAAAAAGGAAGATTACCCCCGTGCATTGCACACCTCTCTTGCTAAATAAATACTTATTTAAAAAAAATAGATTTATAAAATTTCACTGAGTCCATTCTCGTGTTACAGTCATGAAAACTAAGAAGCAACACAGCGGCCCCCCCACCTCGAAAATGCCAGACAGCTCCTGGAAGAGGTGACATGGGAATTCTTTAAAAATAGAAGATAGATCATAGGAAATAAAGGGAAGAAGACCAATACGTAGATGGAGAGAATACAGAGGGAAGAGAGTGAGAGGATTATAAAAGAATTAAAATGTTGTGCACATATACCAACTCCCCACAATGAATGTAATCATTGTTTACTAAAGACATGTAGTAAAAAAAAAAAAAAAAAAAACCTAAAAGAAACAAGGATACGATCAAAAGCTACCCAGTAGCAATGAGCCCCCAAAATGCCATTTCTTCCTAAAATGAATCACGATTCAGTGAGAAAACAGATGATTTCACATCTAGGGAAGTAAATTGAACAACACAAACCTACAAGATCCTGTCCTACCGGAAAGCAAGGAAACCATGGAAGAATATTTGGATTATGTCACAAGAGTGTACTTGAAGATGATAACACCGGCCAAATATGGAAAATTTTAAGCCTCAGAAAGAAAAATTGATGGAAAGGATTAAACTAAGTAGTAAAACTCATGGTCTTATATTGACCTAGGGAGGGGAAAGTCTTTCTGGTCACTCAGAGATTGCCAAGGAAACAATGAAGCGTTTGTTCTACCTCTCCTGTATGTAATACTGTATCTTCAGGGTAACAGTAGTTGACAGGGAAGAGTTCTCCTTTATGAAACAATCAACTAATAAGTGCTGAATCATACATTATGGTCTCCTGATGTGGTGCAGTAAAAACTGCAGGGCCTCCACTATGAGATCTTCTTGCCAAAAAAAGCAAACCTGAAGCTGGATGTGGTGGTGCACAGCTGTAGTCTCAGGCTAAGGCAGGAGGATCGCTGTGTGTTGGAGGCGTCTGAACATGTAGGGAGACACTGTCTCAAAAACAAAAACCAAACCTGAAACAGTACATGTTAAATGACACCATGCAGTTACAGTCAGTACAAATTCATAATGTGGGAAGTTCTACAGGAAAAATGATGTGGTTTCTTAGCAAATGGCTAGAAAGAAAAACAGGTAGGAAAACTTAAAGATTAGAGCAAAAAACTAAGTAAAGGAAAAACTGTGAGCCTCGACTGGATCTTAGTTTAAATAAATCAACTCTATAAAGACATTGAGACAATTGATGCAATTTTATACAGATCAGATATTAGGTGATGTTCAATGATTGTTAATTTTTTAGGAATAATAGTGGTATTAATGTTTTAAGAAAATATTCCCAAGTAACAATGAAGGCCAAGTCCCTAGATCTTGGTTTCTAACATCATTCTTTCATGAAAGGAAGCAGAACTCCTCAAGAAAGTGGTTGATTTGGAGCTAGGGAGGGGAAAAATACAAGATAAATGTGGGACATCTTGTGGTGCCTTAAAGTAAAAACGAGCTCCACAAAGGATAAACCTTTCTCACACAGGAGCCAACTTAAAGGAGCTTCTAGTAAATGGAAGGGAAAATAATGGTACTAGATTATAACCCATAGAATAAAATAAAAACCAACCATATTGCTATAATAATTGAATAAGTAAATTAAGATGATATAAGTCTTCCATACAATAGAATTCAAATTAATAAATGTAGGAGGAAATAGAAAATCATCATTAGCCTCCCTTTAAATGCTGGCGAAAGGACTTCACCTAAACAAGATGATGCAGAAAATATAATTTTATTTCTAAAGTATTTCTAAAGAAAATATAATTTTATTTCTAAGTAAAGAAATGATTTGTAGTCATTTTTCAGTGCTTCATTTTGAATCTGAGGCTGTGTCATCAGGATGGGTCAGTTCCGCACTGGTATGATGGGCACGAGCACACATTTCCCAGATGCTCCTTCAGTGAAGGCCTGTGACCCTGGCTACAGTGAGGTTTCTAGGACAATCACCAGCTGTCAACCTTTGAGTATTATCTCAGCTACAGCAGCTATCTCAGCCAAGGTCATGCACTTTCCCTTGTTGGCAATGTCGGTTGGTTCTCCAGCACTAAGTAACTAATCAATGTGAAGGATAAAGTTCTGGCCACTCTGGTGTTTCACACCAACCCATACAGTGAGTTAAAGTTGTCACAGGCCTGCACCATATCATACCTTCCACAGAACTTGCTTGCTTGCCCTTCTTTCCATAGCATAGGCCCCAGTGGCAATAGTTTTTAATGGAAAAAGTAAAAGAAAATTTCACAACAAAATAATAGGAGAATAATAATAGTTAATACATGGCATGTTATCTTCAAAGTAGTTAAAGTACAAGATACGGGAATAAAAAATTCTCCAGTGCTGGGCATGGTGGCACATGCCTGTAATCCCAGCACTCGGGAGACTGAGGCAGGAGGCTCACTGTGAGTTCAAGACCAGCCTGGACTACATAGTTAATTCAAGGCCGGCCTGAACTGCAGAGTGAGACTTTGTCTCAAAAAAAAAAATGTCCAAACAATATTAGCACAAACCTTTCTTTTCAGTGAACTAAGAGAAACTAGTAGTATAACTAACTTGTATCTTTTCCTTTCCCTTCTTTCCTTTCCCCCTTTCTCCACCCTTGTTTCTCTTTCCTTTTGAACAGTTTCGTCCCATTTCACGATATTTATTGTCATTTTGGAACTTATTTACTCTTTTGGTTGCTCACACTAGGAAGACAATATGATGTTTACACATGAATTATTCATTTCATTTATGAGTATGGTCTCAGTTTGCATCCATTTACCTAGAAATGTCTCAAGCTTATCCTTCTGTTATTGCTGAATAGTACTCTATTGTATAAAATGACCACATCTTTTTTTAACCATCCCTTGGTTGATGGGCGTTTGGGTAGCTTTCAAGAGTTAGCTATTACAAACTGTGCTGCTATAAACATGGGTGCACATATATTGCTGTGGTATGATGTTTTTAATCCTTCTGGGAAGATACCCAGAAAGGGAGTAGCTAGGTTAAATGGAATCCTTAGTCCTAGTATTTAGAGGAATCTCCACATAGATTTCCACAGTGGTTGCACCAGTCTATACTCCCACAAAGTGTTTATATTTACTGGTACATGACTGTCGTACACAGCTACATTGTGAGGAATTTGTACATGTGCATTATACATCTTAATTCTCTCTTTCATCCCTTTGCCATCCCCCCCTTTCCCCTTCCCTCAATCTATTTGTCCCCTTCCCTTTTGCAAAAGACTAATCTCCGTTTTCTGTTATCTTTCATTTTGCACTTTATGTTTTAAGTTCCTTATGTAAAAGAAATTGTGATATTTACGTTTGTGTGTCTGATTTATTTCACTTAACATTATTGTCTCAAGGTGCATCCATTTTCCTATAAATGATTCATTTATTCTACTTCATGGCAGAGTAGTACTCCACTGTGTATAAATACCACATTTTATCCTTCATCTGTTGATGGACATATAGGCTGCTTCCAAGATTTAGCTATTGTGAATTGTGCTAGTATAAACATGAGTAGGTATGTATCACTGTAATATGTTGATTTTAGAGCAGCAAAAAAATGGACCTAAGCCTTTATTCTTCGCAGGGGGAAGGGAAGTGGACAGGGCCTCGGTATGTAGCCCAGGTTGGCCTGGAATTTATCTTGATCCTCTTACCTCAGGCTCTCAAGTGCTGGGATTACAGGCATGTGCCACCATGCCTGGCCAGAGGATTTTCTCTTGAGCTCCTGGCTCTGCAGGTGCAGGCCAGGCATTTCTGCAGCGCCTGGGCGGGGCCTACCTCTCAAGCTCCTTATCCTCCTTACTCTAGTGGTGGCTTGGGGCATGTTCTTCTCAACATGCCTCTGGGAGTTCAGAAGCCAAGGGGAGCTGTGTGAGGCAGGACTGGAGGCAGAGCTCTAGTGGGAGAGAGTTGGAGCTAGCATGCACGCACAAGACCCTGTATTTAATCCTCAGCACCAAAATGCCAAAGCCAAAACACAAACTTTGCAAGTACAGGGATGGGCTCTGCTCACACTTGCTAACATCCCATGGTCAAAGCAAGTCATACAGCCAGGCTCAGCATCAGAGGGCTAAAGTACCTTCCACAACAGCAAGGTCCCCCAGAGCTATGGTGTGCACAGGTGTGTATATTGGCTGTGTTGTTCTACAGATTGTTTTGTACACTTAGTATCTGACATGTGCTTGTCCAAGTCAGGAGGCCCACCACTCTTTGGCTCTTTTGAACATTTGCATTACGTCTGTAGAATAAACACGGCACAATTTCTCAATCCTCCCATTCCACTACTAAACCAAGGGTGGGTATTTACATTGTATCAGCTACAACTGCAATAATGCAATAGACATCCTGACACATGTTATATGGTACTTATATAGTCTTTCTATATTAGGAACCAGAAAAGGTTCACAGACGAAACTCAGCGTAGTATTGCTCTTTTTTCCTTTGTAATATGATGTCTTTTTTTTTTTAAAAAAAACTTTTTTACTTGTACATTTTAGATATGTACATATCCTTTACATAAGGATAACATTAATCACGGGGAATTTGTACATGATGTATCTTGCTTTTTTCCCATTCCCCTCCCCACTCCAATCCCTCTCCCCTTAGTTACAAAAGCTGTTTCCATTTTTTTCTCTTTTCTATCCCTTCTTACCTTTCCCCTACCCCCTCCTTCTTCCCCTTCTCATTTGAACATTTTTCCCCATTTCCCAATATCTGTTATACATTTTGGTCCTTATTTATCCTTTCAGTTTCTCACACCAGAGAAACAGTGCAGTATTTAAAAACATGTGTCAGATTTATTTCGTTTAAAGAGTATGGTCTCAAGGTACACTCATTTAGCTAGAAATGTCTCAAGCTTTCTTCATAGCATAGTAGTACTCTGTTGTATATAAACACACACACACACACACACACACACACACACACACCATTATCCATTCATGTTGTTGGGCATTTGGGCTGTTTTCAAGATATAGCTATTACGAACATGCCACTATAAACATAGGTGTACACATATCGCTATGGTATGATGCTTTTGATTCTTTCAGGAAGATAGGAAAAAGTGGAATAGCTGGGTTGAGTGGAACATCTAGTCTAGTCCTAGTTTTGTGAGGCACGTCCATACTAATTTCCACAGTGGTTGCACCAGTCTACACTCCCACTGATGGTGGAGGATTCCTTTCTCCCCAGAGCCTCACCAGTATGCTATTGATTTCTTGACAATAACCATTCTTTCTGAAGTGAGATGGAATCTCAGCGTTGTTTTAATTTTCATTTCTCAAATGACCAGTGATGTTTAACTTTTTTTATATATTTATTTGCCATTTCTACTTCTTCATCTAAGAAAGGTTGGGTTTTTAAATTTGGGGGGATCTTACCTTTTTGCTCTTTATTCTAGACAGTAGTCTTTTGTCTAAGATCATCTGGAAAATTTTTTTCACATTGTCTCTTCACTATTAGTAGTTTCTTTTGTATGCAAAAGGTTTTTAATAAGGTGAGATCCCAGTTGTTGATTCTTTGTGATATTTGTGTGATCGAGGTTTTGTTCATGAAGTCTCTGCCTACACCAGTGTCTTCAAGAGTTCCACCTATTCTCTTTCAGCAGATTTAGTGTTTTTGTCCTAATATTTAGATCTTTAATCCATTTTGATTTTAGCTTAGTGCATGCTGAAAGATACAGGTCTAGTTTTAATCTTTGGCATATGGAAAGCCAGTTTTTTCCAGCACCATTTATTAAAGAGGCTATTTCTTACTATGGTGTTTGGCTCCTTTTTTAAACATAAGGTGGCTGAGTGTGTTTGGAGTTGTTTTTGTATTTTCTTATCTGTTCCTTTGATCCTGTTTTGTTTTTTGCCAGTACCATGCTATTTGATCAAAGATTGGCTCTATTCATTTCCTTCTAGCTTTGGATTTGGGTTGCTTTTTATAGAACCTTGAAGTGCACCATTAAATTACTTGCTTGAACTTCCTGTTTTTCTAATGAGGGTATCCAAAGCTATAAACCTTGCTCTTGAGACTTTCATTGTTCCCTGACTCTAGGCTCTAATTTTTTCCTTGATTTTGTGACCCATTGATTACTCAAGAGGGTATGGTTTAATTTCCATGTGTTTGCATATTTTTGTGGCTTGCCTCAGAGTTTTGGTTTGATTGGATTTTCTCTGCCTAGCTTTAGTCTGTGGGTTTGTGAGGTGCCCACTCCTCCACAGGCCCCTCCAGCTATACACTCCAGGCTGTGGCAAAAGTCCCAGTGGAGCCAAATCCTTCCTCACAGTGGTAGAAAACGAAAGCCAACAGAACAATGAGTTTTGTGGAGATGCAAGCAGTGGTGGTGGTGGTGGTGGGGGGAAGTCAGTCTTTTGAATACTAGCACTTTCAGACTACTCTGTGGATGCCTGTGCCCACTCAGACACAGGAACTTTGCAGTTTCAAAGTGTGCCAGTCATGACGCTTGAGCCCACAGGTGATGGTGATAAGAAACTGTCCTCAAATATTACAAGTGCAAAGGGCACGTAGGGCAGATATACCAGCTGCAACAAGTGGGTGGGCTGGTAACTGATTTTTTCAACTGTTTAAACCGGTTTTTAAGAGTCAGGGAAAAACCTTAAGAGATTCATGCAGTTTAAGTTTCCAAGTGGGATTATGAGCAGATTTTAGGGATTTTGGTACTCATGTTTTCCATAATAAGGTTTATTTATATAGGGGCATTTCTGGGACATAGAGAGTGGTCATAATCTTGAAAGGATATATTCTCTGAAACCTCTAGACTTTGCCCTAGAAAAAAAGGAGATTTGCCCAAGAACATAAATTAGAATAAAGCTAAAAATCACTCCAGGTTTCCTGTCACTCGCTTGAGAACCTATCCCTCCCTCTTCCTAATCACATTCCTTCTTGGGACACTGGAAATTTGGAGAGAAGTATCAATTTATTATCAGTAAGAAAAAGTTGAAATAAAAACATTTATACTATGGAATACTATGCAGCTATTAAAATGATTTTATCTATATACACAAGGAAAGAACCTAGGAAATGTTTTAAAAACAAATTACAAGGCTGGCACAAAGTGTGTTGATAGCCCTGGCTACTGTGTGGGCTGAGGAGGGAGGATCACTTCAGAGTGGGAATTAAAACCAGCCTGAAAACATGGTAGAGCCCTCATCTTAGATGAAAAAAAAAGAAAAAACATTACAGGACATACAGCAAATTGGAATTTTTATTTTAAAAAAGTTATATATGTATATGTAAAGAGAAAGGTACAGTAGGTATCAAAGAACTCCAATCAGTCATAATGGAGAGGGTTATTCACTGTCTATCGCCAGAAGCCTTAAAACTTGTGTCCAACAGTCACTCCTCTATTGAAAAAGTATACTTACCTGATTACACACTTTCAAAAGTTTTGAGTTCACAGGATTAGAATTATCATCTTAAATTTTTTTTAAAAGGAAACTAAGAAGCTCAGAGAATTCCATGACTTCTCCAAGGATTACAGGAGTAAAGCTACAGTACCGAGTCCAAGGCTATAATGTGTAGTCCAGTGTTGACAATCCTCCACCAGATGATGCTAGACAGGGTGCCATTCCCTAGTCCAACAGGAAAATGGTATACGGGTAATTTTTTATAAGCTGAACAGTTTTAGATAATATCCTCAGCTGGATTTGCACTTTTGTAGGACTGGAGACACAATATTCCCAAAGGTCATAGGATTTGGGTAAGTGCCTAGCTCTCTTGCCATGTTGGGAAAATACTAGAAAAGGTGCCACTGGGCTTTCTGTAGGAACACAGACTCTGGAGTTAAAATCCCTGTTCTAGCATTAGGTATGAGGCAGGTTATTCAACTTTTGTGTCTCAGCTTTCTCATCTGTAAAGTGGGGATAACTGCAGCACCTACCTCTAAGAGTTGATGAGTTAATATATGTAAACTATGGAGTAGGAAGTCCTGAGTGCTATTATGAGGTCTTTAGCTAAGGTTTTCAGGGCCTCTGAATAGCGAAGCAGCCCAGAAACTAAAGAAACCTATGGTAATAGTGTAATTGTTAACACTTGCTGCTCTCTTCATTCCATCAACACTATGATTTCATTTTTTCACATCTTCTTTCCTTTTATTGAAAAAAGATTAGAAAATGGTAGTTAAAAGATACAAACAAATCAACAGGGATATACTGGTGGAAAACATAGACAATACAAAATTAAAAATGCCACTGGTTTCTTTAATTGGTTAAGTGCACAAAAAATGTAACAGGCAAATCTGTTTTAAACAAATTGAAAAGCTTTTTAAAAAATTTTTCCCCAAGTCAGACATATACACACCCACAAAAATGTTAACAGAAAGCTGTCATACACAAGTTGTATCCTGAATTCTTTAGGGAAACAGTTGTTGAAACAGGAATTAACACAAAGTCAGCAACTGGTTAACAATTTTTAAAAACTGAATCTTCAAATGTTGCATGGCACAAAGCTATACTATGTAAAGTAATTCTAGGTGTGAAAGAAAAATTCTAGATAGCTTCCAGCAAAAATGCCTTTCCAGAAAACCATATCAAAACACAATCAGCAGACTAGGGAAGCTACAGCTAGACATCAGAACTACAACTTCTCTTATCTGTGCTGGAAAATCCTATTTATTCAGAGTGGACTAAAGTTTCAAGACAAAACAGGGACATTTTTAACAATTCTTACTTTACCCATTTTAAATTCTGTTTCCTCAGCCTACCCACCCAATAATTCAGCATGATCCAGCAGAAAGAGGGCTGCTTTTAGAATTAGTTATTTTACTTTTCTCTCTGTAGCAAGACTGTCATGGAGCCTGGATATTTCAGGTTCATATGCGTCCATGACCAGTGTCCCGCTATGGTCAAAAAATTTAGCAATGGACTTCGTGAACTCGGCTTCCCGCTGCTGCTTTGTTCTCCCACTGATGAAAGTCAGCTTCAGGGTGTATTTGTCATCAAACCTAAGCAACAGGTTAAAGATAGCAAATCAAAAACCAAATAGATTTAAACAGTAACAATACAGCAACAAGTATTTTCAAAGGACTGTGATTAGCTGGGCAATTGTAATATAAGGAACACAAACTTTTTTTTTAAAAAAACCACCCAGGGTTCTAACTGCCTTTGAGATAACAATTCTCATTCTTAAGTGTTGACATATTTTTCCTCCTTCAATTACAGCATACCTCTTACTTGTCAGACTGGTAAGCCATATTAACCATCTTCCCTTACCTCTAGACTTGGCACTTGTCATGTTAGAAGAATCTTCCGAGAAGCCTCTTCTCTCCTATCACAGCTGACTAGTTCCTATTTGTTAAGACTGCATAAAATTTTCCCGGGAGTGCCTTCCCAATTTGGGTCACATGTTGTCTCGTCTTCCATAGCACCATCAATCAATATTCAAATCAAATATTGGGTAGCTATTACATGCCAGGTCTACTGATAGGTTTCCCATGCTATCAGTGAAATCCTGTTTGTGTATGTGCTCTTCACTAGACTATGGAGTTCTTGTTTTCTAATCTTAGGTTGGCACTTAACAGGCAATCACAATTTTATGAATGAAAAACCTTTGCTATCAAGGAGGCTCCAACTGTTGGCTGGTTTAGCCCTTAATTTCTGTAAACAATTGAGTCCTAGGTTCCAATCCATTTCACAACCCAATACCCACGGCTTTATTACATAAACTCCTGGGATTCCTTAAGGAGCATAACACTGGGCTTAGTCAGCCTACCCCTTACTTTCCTTCTGTAAATTTGTACTTTAGCATAATAGTAGCCAGGTGTGTGTCTCAGTACCTTCGCCTGAGGGAAACAGGAAACATTTATGTGTTCATCCACTGAGAGCATTTCTGTGATAATGCAATCTTTTAACTATAGCACTAGGATAAGCCTTTTAAATAATTCCCCTTTTCTTCACTTTACATTGACTAACACACTATAATCTGCATGAAATATGCACACACTAGTCTGCTGTTAGTAACAACCACCCCCCCAGGCAAATCCAACAAGATTTAAGAATCTGGAAGAACAGTCATTACCTTTTGAGACTGGAGGACAGCTGCCAAATATCATCGGGATCCATCCCTGTAGGATCCTTCCTGTGAGCCACAAGGAAGATGCTCTTCTCCTTGTATGAGGTATAAATGGTCAGAATCCCCATCATCACAAAATAGGTTCAAATAAAGTTAAGGTGAAAACACACAAACATGCAAACAAAAGAGAAGTAACAAGCTGACAAACAAGAACCATGAAAAGTTTTCCTAATAAAGCTTTGTAATAAAGCTTTCATGACAGTCCTAAAAAGAAAATCGTTAGTTTTCTACTACTACAAAAACACTGGAAATTTAGCTATTTCACTTTCATCTTTATGCCTGTGTACCAAGAGAAGCAAGGATGTCTCTGGTTAATTCTTCAAACATCTCTAAAAGGACAAAAAGGCACAAACCAGCTGTCATCTTTTATGTTCAAGGACAACAGACAGAAGCTTTTATTACTAGTTTGTCAAATTTTTGTTATAACTTGTGATAATTTCTCCAGTAAAAAACACAATAATTACAGTGGACTTGACCACATGCACCCAATTTCAAGGGTCATTAGAAGAAAAATGACTTCAAAATAGTTTACTGTAAGATCAAGTACTTCCTGTATTAGTGTAGATTCATTACACTCACTTTTTGACAGTCCTAACTACCATATCTGAGCCAGAAAATGACCTGGGAGTTTTATGTACACTGTCATTTAAATTTTATTAACCATGGAGACTGAGAAGTATAGTACAAACCTGTAGAATGAGTTACGTTCTAGATTCAAATCTTGACCTTTAATCACTGTAACTGTGACAGATTACTTTCTTCTACAAGTATCCTCACTGCTTATGGGGATCATATGGATGTTTTAGAATTGTTACGAGGCTTACATCCAGTGTCTAGCATAAACAAGTCATTTACAATGGCAGTCACTACTATTATACATAAAACGGATGTGATTATGAGATCTTTGTTTTAAACAAATATAACTAAAGTAGTATCAAAGTAGTTCTCCTGGGAGACCATAGGTTTGTGATAATGCTGCAGCTGTCATTGTTCAAATCTCTTTGAACTCCTTTGGGAACCATCTACACAACCTATGGTATATCCTTTTGAATTGCCTTAATGGTGAAAATTTCATATTGAGAAGATTCATGTGGTACCTTAAGAGAGTCAAAGATCACTTGGTGTCAATTCTGGGGACTATGATTTGGCATCATTTTGGATAGTACTATTTTTTTTATCAGGATCTGCTTTATTAGATGGCTTGCTAACTATCTCTAAAGGTAGAATTTTTTACAGCTACACTGTTTAATGATTTGTTTTAAACAACTCTTACTGGTGTTGGCAGACATTCACTAGTGAAATGTACCCATTACAAATGAGGTAGGGATGTACATACTAGTAGGGAAATGAGGTAGGGATGTATGTACTAGTAGGGAAATGAGGTAGGGATGTACGTACTAGTATGGAAAGATATCAATTACACTTGTTCAGTTAAAAAGAAAGGGCAAAGCAGAATGTACAGACAGATTAAGTATAACGTACAAATGAACTAGTAACAAAAAAACCTGTTATTTACTTTTTATAATAAGACCAATTATGTAAATTTTTTGTATTCAACCTTTTCGGAAATAACGTAGCTTAGTTAAATAACAACCATCATTTTATGCTTACTGTAAAACAAAGGGGAAATTCTCAGCTTGCAAAGGGATAACAAATTTAGAGGAAATTCATTAGTATGTCTAACTTAGCAAACAACAGTTTGGCCTAGACAAAGAATGTGTCTGAATATGTAACATTAGCTTTCAGCTGGGCAAAATCATCTAACACAAAACCTATTTTATAATACTATGCTGAATATCTCATGTAATTTATTGAACACTAAAAGTGAAGAACACTTTCCTACTATCTTAAAGCCAGAAAATGTTAAGTTGAAAAATCTTAAATTGGGAACTGTCTGTATTACATACCAAATTTATTTAATCTGTATAGTAATTCTGAATGTGTATTCCCATATTTATATTGAGTCTCAAAAAAGTTGGCACAAGGTCACAAATATCTTGGATTTCAAACTCATGCTCCATAGCTCCAGCAAAGGTTCTTTATTTTACCATAACACAAGCCAAACTCATAACTGATGCTCAGTATCTTGAGGCCAGCCCCTCAGCTTCAAGGAAGCTGGATACAGATCTGAATCTTCAAAATCCAATGCTTTGCTAATGCCCTGGAATGTGTGGCTTCAAGCAGGCTGGTTAAATGGGCAAAGTTCTGGGCTAAAAGTGAGAAGGGCCAGGTCTCAACAATGTTTTGTTATTAAGTGCTCATATTGTAATAGCCTCTACAATAACTAAGGTGGATTACAGATTAAAAAAATATTAAAATATCAATGGCACTATATGAATTTAGATGCTTACAGTTCATAATGTTAAATTCTAATGGCAATAGGCGCTAAAAATGAAAGTTCTGTGGGAAGAAAGATCAGCAGAAATTTCAAAAACATAGGAGAAAAACTAAGCATAAAGGATATGATATGACACACAAAGCCAAAACTGGCTTAGACTCTGGAAATGGGTGCATATAATCCCAAATTAAAGCCACTATGGCAAAGAAACAGGAGATGGTACAGATGGTGAGGCGACCGTCGATTAGACCAAAATTCTCCACGTACTTGTACTTTTCCAGAAGTACCTAGAGAGAAGAACAAGGAATCAAGCTAAGAGGAATGCTTCCTTCCTATACCTCCTTGTAACCTTGAATTTTTGTTTTCTTTTCGGTTGTTTTGAGACAGGATCTTGCTGTGTAGTTCAAGCTAGCCTTAAGCTCACTTGGTAGCCCAGGCCAATTTCAAATTTGTATGATCCTCCTGCCTCAACCTCCTGAGTGCTGGGATTATAGACATGTGCCACCATGCCCAGTGTATCCTTGATTTCTATGATAAAAAGTTATGTTAAGAATTACCTAAGTAAGTATTTCTCTCCAGTTGGTATTTTATGACTTTAAGCAAACACTCAAGCTGTTAATAAAGGAGCTCAAAGAAATTATTATTTTTTCTGGTACTGGGAATCAAACTCAGGACCTTGCACTTGCTGGGCAGGTGCTGTGCCACTGAGCTGTATTCTCAGCCCTCAGAGAAATATTTAATCAACTCCTTATGTGAAATTTTTTTAAACCCTCAACTTTTCCTATAGGATATACCTAAAATTTTCTTTTTTGTTTTCAAATGAAGAGATGACTAATCATGGATGAGTATTCCATCCGCTCTTTTTGTGTTCTAAGCTACTTAATTTCAACTTTCTTGAGGAAGCCTACATTTTTATTTTAATACACTTCCCCCTACTTACTCTGAGAGAATTTTAGAAATTGCTGTCTAGCTAAAGTCACTCCAAGTATAGATAGTAACAGAAGAGAAAGATCCCCAAGAAGATAATCTATCATCTGTATAACATGTTCATGGACCACTCAAGAAAGTACCTTTTTGGCAGAATCATCCAAAGAGTTTTTCACAGCAGATCCATCCCATTTGTCAATTTTTACAGGCTTATCATCAATCTTCCACTGTAAAACAAACAGAAAAATTGTGTATCATGAAACGTGGCATGGAAAGTGAGCTATTTTTTGAGAGCATCCACAACTACACATAGCATTTATTCCTTTTTAAGACAGGGTCTCTCTATGTAGTTCAGGCTGGCCTTGAACTATGTGGCACAGGCTGGCCTCAAACTTGTGGCGATCCTCCTGCCTCAGTCTCCCAAGTGCTGGGATTACAGGCATGCGCCATCACACCTAGCAGCATTTATTCATTATCTTTTGATGTCAGAGAGCTAAAAGACAAAATAAAAATGAGGTTGAAGGAGACTGGGTCACTAGAATCAGATGGCACTCATATGAAGTTACCAGTCTCCATGCAGAAAAGTCAAAATCTCCAAGCCCAGAACAGGAATACTTATACAGGCTAGAGACTGTAACTATGAACTCACATATCCCATCCCCATTTTAGCCAAATGTGCATACAGAAAGAATTCCATGTTAAGCCTTTCATTGTGGAAAACAAAACTCAGGTAATACAGATATAGGAATTTAGGGATACTAAAAAAAACAAGGTCTCATTTAATACTTTATAACTTTTACATTTTATCAACACGTGTTAAAGACAGCAAATTCAGTATAATCTGTTGAAAAGAACATTAAGTTTTCAATTAGAAACGAAGTCTTTGACTCAGTCTTTATTAAATAGCTTTCCTGTGGCTGAGGCACAATACCCACTACCCACACTTTAGAAAGAAGAGGTTCAATTTGGTTCATAGTTTCAAAGGACTCAGTCCATGGTGAATGGGCTGCAAAAGAGAAGAAACATCACGGCAGAGGGGTGAGGCCGAGCAAAGATGTTCAATTCTGCTCAAGGCTGCCAGGCCAGGAGGCAGAGCAGAGGGACAGTGCCAGAAAAGAAGGGTCCACAGACCAAAGAGTACTCAAGTCAATGGCAGGCCCAGATGGCCCGCCCAGACACACCCAGAAGTACGCTTTATTAATATCCTCAATGGCTCCTAAGCCAATCAAGTTGACACAATCAAGCTTAACCACCAGAGTCATATCAACTGATTTTGGAAAACTCTGCTTCAATTTCCTTCATCTAGAGAGGTTTACAAAGTTTCCCAAACATTGCTATATAAAGGAAAGTGATTTTCTCACACATTGTTGGGAGATAGCCAAAATGTTTCTACAGGATGTATATAAAATTCAGTGCAGAGGATGTAGCTGAGTAGTACAGCATTTGCCTAGCATGTGGGAAGAACTGGATCCAACTTCCTGTTATAATGTTCCTCCCAAAAAGGAAAAACTATTTACAAAAGTCAATATTTAACATACTGGATTCAACTGTCCTTTCTGAGAATTTTTCTATAATTGCATACATACAAAATAATGTACCTGCTCACAGTAACATTGTTTTTTGGTAATGAAAAATAAACAGAAACCAGCAAGTGCTCATGCATAAGGGACTAGACAAACTACAGTATGTCCAGTTATTCTGTAAGAGTGGAATATGGGTGGCAGTAAGATTTCTCTATGTGTATTTTTAAGAACTTTTAAACATGTGAATGTATCACACAGTGAAAAATCTTGTCAAATTCAACTGATTAAATGAATGCAGCATAAATGGAACCAGTGCTCTGAAGAGTCTGATAAAAAGCTATCTTTTATAGAGCACAATAACCAACTCATAATCTTTTAAACAAGTGTACATTCCTTCATTTCATAAAAATTATAAACCAGGGCTAGGGATATAACTCAGTGGTAGCCTAGCAAGTATGAAGCCCAGGGTTCAATTCCCAATATCATGGGGGGGAAAACCCAATCAACCAGAAGATAATTCAAAATTCATTTGACTTCAGACTGGATTTTACTGAAAGAAAACATCTATACCTCATCAACTTTTTTTTGGAAGAGGGCACTATAATTCTATATAGTAGTACACAAAAAATAAAAACTGAAATTTGCTGAGAGAATAAAACATAAACTAACAGTCATACTTCAAGTAATTAAGTTAATCTATTTTTTTCCTTCAGTAATTTTTCTTTTGAGAGAATTGCTCATGGTAGCATTTTGCAATATTGAGTCTTACAATCTTCCAGCCTACAAATCAAACATTACACCTAGTTTTAAAAATACAAACTGAAATAACTGAGTTATTTGTCAAATAAAGTGAGAATGAAGTTATTTAAATTTTTGCACCGTTTCAAAACAGAAAAATCACATTCTCAGAGATCTAGCCACATATCACTGCCTGTAATGCATCACAGAAACTTGCTTCTACAATTCACAGCGTAATTTCTTACCAATTTTCAGGGATAAAATGCAGAAATAGCCATTATAGCATGTGCTGATACAGCCTCAGCTCTAACTCCATTGCCTGGTACCTAAAAGCAATCATCACTGTGTGGAGCAGGAACATTTCTAGTGACTTATGTAAATCATAAGATTACAATCTGACATCTGAACAGATGGAAACATCCATATGCTGTGCATGAAAAACCTCAGTCCACTTCAAAGCAAACAGTACGTCTGATAGGAAGGTCAAATACCTGAAAGGGAGGGAGGGCACTGACAACAGGTGCTTATTTTTCTGATTGCTATTTCCCATTATTCTCAAAAACTGCAACTGAAATGTATGTTACTCCTCTTGCTCTCTTTGCTGCTGTTCAGGGTATCTGAGAAACTGTTTTTCCCCTCACTCCTGCCTTGCTTAACACAAGTACAAACAGCAAGAAGAAAAAGACAAAGCCAAAAAGAAAATGACAAAGCAGAGGTTAATATCTTTAGCATGGAACTTCACAGGATATATTACCTCAAAGGGCAGTATGCAGAAATGAGTTAATTTAAGAATGAGACTGCCACCTTTTGAAAAGCCTATCTTCAAGAATGGTCCTTGGCTGATATCTGATTAGCAGTTCCCTACACTAACATAAAATGTTCTCTAAGCAATGAGTGACTTAATGTGGCTGAACTATTTCTATAAACTGTGATTTACGCTGAACACCTGTCTTTTGGGAGTCTGGCACAGCTGGGCAGAAGGTGCTTGGTTTCAGCCCTGAAGAAAACCAGACACTGAGTCCCTAACGAGCCTCTCTGGCAGATACTTCACATGTTCTGCCACAATGCTCTGCAGAGAAATTATGCATTCCTAAGGGACTCCAGTGACAGAGGACTCAGAATCTTGTACTTGGTTTCTTCTGGATTTCATCCATCACACCTTTGCCCTTTGCTGATTCTGCTTTGTTTCCTTTTGCTGTAATAAATTTTGCCCATTACTAGCACTATATGCTCAATCCTATCAATCAACAGTCTGGGCCAACTACAAGATATATCAGATGCTACAATTTAATAACACAATTCCCTCTTCTCATTCTCTCTGGCATGCATTTTGGGATAATCAACGGTCACATAATGTTATGGTTCAGATCAAGAATGACGCCCAAAACTCTCATGTGCTCAGAGGTAGGGGGCTTCTGGATCATGGGGTCTCTGTTGCTGATTGTGATGTCAGATGAGGTATGGTCACTGGGGTTGTGACTTCGAAGGGCTATCTCCCTCCCTATTTCCTTTCTCTCTGCTTCTTGGCTGCCACACGATTAGCAGTTTTCCAACCAGGCCCTCCTACCCTGCTGTTTCCTCCTGGGGCCAGCCAAACAGTGACTGTAACCGCAAGTCAAAATTAATCTCTCTTCCTTTGCCTTTTTGGTATTAGCCTCAGCCACAAGAAAGTAACTAAGACAAATGTATTTACTTACCTACTTACTTGTACCAAGGTCATATATATAGTACAATTTAAAAGAGGAAAAGAGTCACATAAGTTGTGTTCAAAAAAAAAAGGGCAGTGTCTGCTTCTCCTCAACACTCTTGCCATTGTCACCTCCCACTCGCAGAATGGGGACAACTATTTTCATTTCCTTCAGCTGGCTTTTGTTTTTTTACCTCTGTATCTTTTTAAAAAGTTAACATCACTATTTCTTTGTTTTACGCACTACATTGACTTCTTCCTAGGAAAGGTGAGATTGAGCTGTTTTACCAACTGCCACACATTTTTTTTCCTACTTCTCTCCATCATCTTTTTAATACAGTTATAGGTTAGTATTGATCTGGTCTTATATAATTCCTTAATTTTGATTAGATCATGATTTGGTTGAAGTTTACATTATAAACATAAATACTATTCACAAATGAATCTTTAGTAAACTAGAAAAAATTTCCAGTCATTCAGTGTATTCACCACTTTTAGTTTCAAATTCTATAAGTATTTAAATCTCCTATCAAGATATACAAACAAAGGCAGACACGGTGGCTCACACCTGTAATCCCAGCACTTATGAAGCTGAAGCAGGAGTATCACTGTGAGTTCAAGGCCAGCCTCAGCTACAAAGTGAGTTCAAGGTCAGCCTGAAATACATAGTGAAACCCTGTCTCAAAAAAAAAAAAAAAAAAGTATATATATATATATATATATATATATATACACACACACACACACACAAATATGCATAAAATGTATCTATAGATATCTATATACCTGTATTTACCTATCTATATACATACATACACATACAAACATACTCATTTTTTTCTGTTCAAAAATTTCTTTATAGTATGGAAAATAGGCATCCTACTTATTTTCCAGGCATAACTACCTTCCCTTGACTGTAAATATGTGCTATATATTGTGCTACTTTTTTTTTGTGCTGGGAATTGAACTTACGACCTCATGCCTGCCAGGCAGGCGCTGTGCTGCAAACTATATCCCTGGTCCCATATTGTGTTTTTATACATACCACCTAATTTAATCATACAGTACCATCTTTTACAGGAAACATTATGAGTTTAAAAAAACTTGCCAAATGTGAACACTGGTTTTTATGATTTTTAAACCCACAGTTCTTCACTACTCCACAATACTTCTTATGAAGTATAAGAAATTATTCACCATAAAAAAAAAAACAATGGAAACAGCTTGAAGCAGAGATCCCTAAAGTGACAGTTATATAGTGTATCTTAATTCCTTTTAACCAACCTCCAGTTAATATGCAGAATCTAAAAAGAATTGAGTACACTCACAGAACCCTCAAAATGTCAGAAACTTCGAATTTCCCCTTTCCCTCAATTTAAAATCAATTGTAAATACACTCAAAACCATTTCAAAGAAATCACTTCCCTGTACTATTTAGCAGAAGTAGCAGGGCACCAAGGATCAAAGCACTATGCTTGATGACAAACCTGACTGGTTACCCAGTTGACAGAAAAAAGGCATGTGATCACTTGGATAGAGCATTGTGAAGACTCACTTCATTTACAATTCACTGCACATTTGAAAAATAAAAAGTTGAACAAAGAGATTTCACTGCAGATCAAGAATCCCACTTTTGAGGTAGTACGAAGGCTATTAAACACAGTCAGGTTTGAAGGATATGTAAACAACGCAAAAAGTCATTCTTCTGAATAAACTGATTTGGGGATTACAGCCATTTGTTCCCTACACATCCTATGGCCTTGACCAGGTAGGTAAAAAAAAAAAAAAGGATGATAACCTTTTCATTAGGGTATGTCAAGCAAAACGCAATTATTCAGTATGACATGCATGATCATTTTTCACTGTCTTATTTTAATAACAGTGATAGCAGAAGCTATGCAGTGACATCAAAGACCTCAGCAGACTGCTTCATAAAGTTCCTCAGTTCACACTAGAGAGATGAAGGAGACAAAGGGTGAAAGTTGTGTCAAAGGAAGGCCCCTACTACTTTGATTTAGAAAGTGAATGAGAAAATTCATAAACTTTTTTCTCCTTTCTTTGGTCTATCCCAGTTCAGAAAGTAGATATAAACTGCAAGAGGAGAAAGCAGTAGGAAATGGAGTACTATTTACAAAGCTAAAGACCTTTATTCTGTGGCAGACAATGAAGCATTTTAAGCAGGTGCATAACAATCAAATTTACATTTGCTTTTTTAAAGTCATTTTCATGGCAACCTGGCAGAGTGTCTGGAGGGGAGTAATACTACAGACAAATGTATCAGATGGGGCCTAAGATAAGTATAGAACCTGAATGTTCAACAGAAGAGCAGCAGAAGGGTGAAAAGGGAACATTATGAAGTAGGACTGGCAGAACTTAGTGTCAGAGTAGTTACAAGGAGCATGAAGGGGAGAAGACAGTGATGATTACCTATGAGAATTGTGTTTCATTTCAAGAGAAGAAACACAGGAGGAAAGAGAATACCTCCCTGTATATGCTGAGTTTGAGATATTTAATCTCTGTAGTTATAGTTTGCTGCTTTTTTATTTCAGAATTTTCTAAACCAAAATAAGGAGATAATGAAAACTGATGGTAGACCAGAAGGGTGACATTACTTACTTGACTTGTAATATATACGCACCCCTACCCCTCACGTGTACACATTTAGTAAAACAATCAGTTCAAAAAATAAGGGAAACACTCAATTGGGGAATAAAATGATGTCTATCTTAAGAATGTGTACTATCATCTAATTTAGATCCCAGTTCAGAAAATCTGTATCTCAAAGAGAAATTATAGCTCTTAGCAATACACTGATTCTTCAATCTATTTTTGTAAAAATGGCCAGGTAATGCTGCAAAAAAAATTACTGGCATACAAGTGCTTTTTAATGGCTGGATTTTTTGTATTAGTTATTTGCACATTAGAATAACGATGTCAATTACATTATGAACACGTTAGTGGCAACTACAGCAACACTGGTTCGATGCTTTGCCACAAACTATACATTAGTAGTGATCAGGATGCTTGTACACCAGCCTGACCCCAAGAAGTTTACACTATTGCAGTTGGGGGGGGCCCAGCTCCAGTTACTAGGTTCTGTGACTCAAACATTTCACCACTGGTCCCAGTCTGTGACACAAAGGGTGAAAATGCTCAAAGTAAAAGTTAGTGATAAAGATGTGAGATAAATCCTTTTTCTAGCGAGGTGGGTATTTTGCTCAACTGGCAGGTGGCCAGAATTCAAAGCTAGGTAACAAGCCTGGCTCCACAGCTTATATTTTTAATCACATATATAATAAAGATGTGCTTTATAAACACAAAAGTTGTGCTTTAAGAATAGGCTGACAGCCCAGCCAAGAGATAGAATGTAGGTATGAGGGTAAAATTAAACAGGACACAGCTCAGGAAAGCACAGTTCAACATTACCTATCAATTTTAATAGGTAAAACAAAAGAAGCAAGGAGTTTTTCTTTGTATTTGTCACACAGAACAAACTACCTTGATAAATTTTGAGCAAAGTAAGTTAGTGCAATGAATTAAGCCATTCTGTAATGAAGATTAGATTTGCATACTTATTTTTAAAATCAGGAAACAAGAACTGCTATTTTCTTTCTGAACGTCAGTTTCAGAAGAGCAGAAATCCACTTCTGCTTTAAGTCAGAAACACATTTACATCTCTTTATTACGTTTCTTTATAGCAAATGAAACTACATCTGGAGAAACAAAATCCCTTGGATAAAAAATCAAGACAAATCAAAGAGATTGTATTTGAGGTAACAGCCCCTCATTCCCACAGAACAAGTCTCTCCATTCATTCAGATCCTACTCCACTTTACATTTTTTCCATGTCCTCTCTCACGGGACCTTCAGTTTTCACACTTAGAGACACCATCATCTGACACTGTTTCTGAAAGCTGATGTGGCATTTTCTCTGCTAATTTCAATGCTGTACGTACTTCCACTACAGAGAAACCTTCATGGGAAACTAGATATAAGTGGGTAGAACAATACAAAACAGTATGTCATATTAAGTGACAGTATAAGTGAAGTAAATTTACATGAATTCAGAATATGAACAATTCAGTGGAAGACCGAAACAGACTTGTCCAAGAAACAAAACACTTGAACAGCTCTTCAATTATGTTTTCTCTTCTGTTCCTCTTAAATATTCCAGGTTCTGTCTTTCTTAAATATTCCAAGTGTTCTCTAAGCCTTTTAATCAATTTCTGTTACTCATGTTGGGATTTTCATTATCTTGACATTCTATTTTTATATAGTCCTTTACAAATAATGTTTCTAATGCTATACAATTTAACCTTTGATGTAAGCCCATAATGCATGTGAGGTTCCACAGTTCTCAATGTGGTAAGGAAATGCAACAAAGTCAATAATATAAGTTAGCCAAGGCCACGTGGCTTTTAACTTGCTACACTAGTTAGAATTCAAACTTATTTTTCTTTTAATGAAATTCTATATACTAGTATAACATACAGTGTTATTAGAAAGCTTCTAATTTCTACCTCTTCAAGTTACCTTAACAGTTTTCCTATAACCACTTTTTATCACCTCAAAGACCTTCATTTCCTACTCCTAGTTTGAGCAATCCAAGACCTCCTCAACCTATCACTACAGTTCCTTAAAGCACCTTTCAGTTAATTCACTATCTGAGAAATCTCAAGCACTACTGCGTTCTGTGCATCTTTGCTCAAGCAGACTTTCTTACCTAATATACTTTCCCTATCTCTTCAAAATAAGGTCCGACTTCTACTCTCAGATATGAGTCCTTCCCTGGGTGCCTAAACCTTATCAATTAGATCTCAAGAACTTGTCTCTCTCTCTCCCTCTCTCTTCTGTAAAAAGCAACCATCTGAATATATCCTATGCTTCCTTAAATATACTTAATATTCTGAATATCCCATTTCCTAAATTCAGCTATTCTCAGTACTCAATGATAATTGGACTTTTGATATAGTCCCCCAACTATACATTTGTATTGAACACTACTGGGTACAGAGATTGTTAATGTACATTATCTTACTTAATTCTCCCAAAAAACCTGTAACAAAGAAAAGTAAACTCAGTGAGGTTAACTGACTTGTCAGTCTTCATACTGTTTGCAAGTAGTAGAGATAATTCAAAGTCAAAATCTTACAATCCCCAAATCCAGGTTCTTCTAGTACCATGATGTCATATATAACATTTGGCCTTCCATATCCACCGACAACATTCACAGATCAACCAATCATGAACTGAAATACATATTCAGGAAAAAACCACATCTGTTCTAAACACGTGAAGACTTATTTTCTGTTGTCATTTATCTCCTAAAGAATGATATTAGTCACCTTTCCCATTGCTGGGACAAACTACCTGACACAACTGGAAGGCCATGAGGTTTCCTTGGCGCATAACAAAGAAACATCAGGGGATTCAGTCCATAAGAGACTGGATCCAAGACAGGAGCATCGTATCAGAGGAACATGGTGAAGCAAAGCTACTCAGTTCATAGCAGCCAGGACAAAAGGACGGGGAACAGGGCCAGAGAAGGAAAGGCCAGGGACCAGATATAGACCCCCAAGTCACACCTCTTGACCCACCTAGATAAACTAGGAAGTATGCTTTCTAATTCTCTCAGAGGATCCCAAGCCAATCAAGCTGACAATTAACCTTAGCTGTCACAAGAATACAGTGTAACATGTATTTATACAGTATTTACATTATATTAGTTATTAAAAATAATGTACTGAGGACTTCAAGTATACTAGAGGATGTGCATATGTTATACATAAATATTACATCAATTTATGTAAGGGACTTGAGTTTCTTTTACCAAAATCTGCAGGGGCAGTTCTGGAAGGGAACCCTATTGATACCAAAGGACAATGTATTCTGTACTCTCTGCTTTAGAAGAAAGCCCATATTTAATGTTTGATGACCTGTACAGAAGTAGAGGAAGAACAGTCAGTAGAAAGGAATGAGCACAGACTGTGAAGTCTTCACCCAGCAAAAAAGGCAGGGTTTGTCTACAAAAATATCTCCCAGCTCCCAATGCTTTCACGTCTTAAAGCATTTTACCATTTCAACACGTTCCCGTCTCTTAAGAATTTAGTTTCTCACTGTGTACCTGAGTAAACAAAGGCAAAACACGCATACTTCAAGGTCACAGAGTTTGAGAAGAACCAATAGTAGCACCCAATTTTCCATACAACTGTTTCTTCAAAGATGCCGTGCAAAGAGCAAGAAATGCCTACGTACAAGCAGAGTAGCCCGCCCCCCGTCCTTACAGATAGGACTACAGTTTTTAATAAATTGATGGGCAGAATGGGAAAGCGGCGAGACCAGTTAGCAGTACACCTGGTGGCAAAGAAACAGAAATAAAAAGGGAAGAAGGCAAAGAGAAAAAGAAGAATTTAAGGTTTTTTGTCAGCCCGGCAAGAGAGGTCAGTATTTTCATTATGTACTGTTGATAAAACGGCCGAGAAACTTCAATAAACGGAAAGCTGAGGAGCACTTTGGAATCTGTAGCGGCCTGGGAGGGTGACTATGGTGAAGAAGAGTCTGGGGGATACTGCCTTCGCGTGGATTCTTTAATTACTTGGGTTTCTGGCTTCTCCGTTAATGAAATGGGCACTTTCAACAACGAGCCCCAGTACCACAGGGAAATGTATTGGTCCTGAGGAAACGTGTTGGTCATAGAATTGTGCGAAGAAGGTACGGCAGCCAGCATCAAGGACCAAGGGCACTTCTAAGATGGAAAGCCATAGAGCGTTGGGTTTGAAGTGCAGAAGCGATGGACTAGAAGTGCACGCAGGTGAGCTACACAGAGCTTCCCTCAAGAGGCCGCAGAAAATAAGGGGGTCAGAGATGGGAAGGTGCGTTCGCCGCGTGCCTGGCATCTCCAGGACTCGGCTGTGTCCTGGAATTGTCTCCTCACCTTATCCAACAAGCCACTGCGGCTGCCGCCTGTCCCGCCACTAGGGCCACCGCCAGCCCCACCACAGCCTCCGCCACCACCGCTTCTCCCGCCCTGGCCTCCTGCCGCCGCCATCTCGCCAGCCTCCGTGTCTCCCTCCCCTCAGACTTGTCCGAAGTCTATTGGTTGAAGCTACGGACGTGACGCAAGCGCGATGCCTATCGGAATCCTTAGATCGGGCGCGTTGCTGCCTGGTTGTTAGCGGAAATGGCCGCGGGGCTTGTCGGGACTTGTAGTTAGAAGCTCCGACGGGCCGGTTGCTACGTACAGGGCCAGTCCCGGCGTCCCGGTTACTAAGGAGTGGGTGGGGCCTATCGTGGCAAACACCACCGTGGAGCGGTTCAGAAATCCCCGGGGGGTTCGCAGGCGCGCTTCCTGCCTGACCCGCAAGTCGCCTCCGAAATCCGCTCGGAGGCGGAAACGACGCCGGAGGCAGGTGCGACTGGAAATTTAGTTTGCGTGGGTCAGTTTCCTCCTCCCCAGATGTGGAGTCTACAGAAGGACGGGAAGGAGCTCATCATTCATCCTCGTGTAGCTCTATTAGGGCACTTACCAGATTATTTTTTCAAGCGACTGTCTTCTGTTTTTAGTCATGCTTCATGTAGAACTGAAATGTACTGAGCGCCTACTGTCTTGTCAGTCAGTGCCCTATGTGCATTTACTGTCCATCTGTCTTTCTCTCAGTTGCAGAACAAGATGAAGGAAATGAGCAGCTTAGTTATCCAGAGCCAGAGAGCGTGTGTTAGAACCTGGGCTGAAGCCAGGTTTGGTTTCAAAGGCCATTTTATTTCCCTTTGGCACTCAGCTTTTACAGTTTTAAAATGTAATCGCATTCTATATGCTAATTCATTTTTCTCCACAAATAGTTATTGAGCACAAATATTGCCTGACTCTACTAAGGGATATAGGTGGATCACAACAGACCTGTCACTATTCTGGAGACCTAGAGTGCTCCAATAATAATAAGCTCCGTTACACTACTTTTTTTTTAATCCCTGTATACTCTCCGTAAGTGTCCAAATGATGAAATCAGCACTTAACGAGTTGCTTAGTATGTAGTGGGCCTGTTCTGGTTACTCAGGACATTCTCTGAATAGAACAGACAAAAATCTTTCTTGGCAAAGCTAACTTCATCGTGAAAATATGATCGCTAAAGAATATAAAGATAGATTTATTGACTCCTGTGAAGTAATTGCTGGGCACTTTGGCCAGATGTTCCTGTACTTCTTACCGTTGTTGTTCAGCCTCTGCAGCTTCTCATGTTTTAAGACCCAGCTGTAGTGGCACCTGCTGTGTGAAGCCTTTCTGATGTTTACTTCTTCCTTCTTCACAGACAATAGGAAGTTCTTCTTGAGCACTTTGTTCATAGCTTAGTTTAACATTCATTCAAACTTCTTTGGCAGGCCAGACCCTTTATGAGGTGCTTGGGAATAGAGGGAAGCAGATCTAGGGCTGGTCTTGGAGGGATGCATAGTCTGAGGTCAGTGGCATACAAAACAGTCAGGGTAAAAAGGCTGTTATAACGCAGTGTGATAGAGTGCCTTCATTAAGAAGTGGATCTGAGCTGGTAACAGAGAGCAGGAGGGTCAAATTGAGCAAAAAAGAAGGGCAGAAGTTTAGTAAGTCAGAGAAATAGAACATGCACATGTATGCAGGTGCAAATGAGGGACATCACTGCCTCTGTGTGTGTGTGTGTGTGTGTGTGTGTATGAGACAGAATATGTGTTTTGGAGATAGGAGGTGCTACAATTACAATAACATTAGCCTTCAAGAGGCTGCTGAAGTTAACCAGGAAGGCTGCCTCAAGTCTGGAACTTGGACATTTTCCCCCCTACCATAAAATTCATATTGTTCTTGGGGTTACTTTCTGGAAAATAACCCAGGAGTTATGCTCCTTCAGAGGTACATCCATACCTTCTCACCTACTATTCTTCATAGGAATTGGAATTTCTATAGTTGTTTATGTCCAGTTCTATATGCTTGAGTTTGGTTTGTCCTTTGTGTCATATGCATAAGAAACATCTTTTCCCATCCTAAGTCTTATCTTCAATTTTATTTTTGTGACTTTTATTTTGCAGAAATTTATTTAAGTAGTCACATTCATAATCCCTTCTATTCTGATTTGTGCATTTCATATCTTATTTGAACAGCCCAGGCACACCCCGTTGTCATGAAACATTTCCCCTATACCTCTTCCCGTCAATGTCTGTTTTTCTATATCCAGCTATTTCTTTGATTTTTGGAAGTATTTTTTCCTGAGACCTCCAAATTTTGGAGCAGAAAGTGCACAGTAGGATACAATTTATCAGAAAATTCAAGAACTCTGAGTAGCAGACTAAGAAGGATTATAATATCTATTTTGCAGGTCAAAAAGCACAAGAAAAAGGACGCTAAGAGGAGATTGTCAAAGTCAAAGATCAAGTACGTACTATGTAGACCAGAAACCAGGTTGTGATGTTTTATAAGTTACTGAAGCCTTTTCCAACAGTCATCTCTTAACATTTCCCACTCATGTATGTACTCATTCATTTCTTCATTTGCCTATTTGGCAATAGGTGTGGGTGTCACTAGAGAGCTTTCCTGAAAGACAGATTGACTGAACATGAATCTGTCCCCAACTGTCTAACTGTTCATTAATCTTCCCAGCATATTTTTAGTGATTTCTAGGGTCTATGCTAGGTACTATGAAAGTGGCAGACTAAGAAGGATTGTAATGGTAATCTTTACTGTGCTCGTAAACATAGGCCCCATGGCAAGTGGGAAGTTGGTGACAGGAGAAACAATTATAAAAGAATGAAAAGTACTATACTAGGAGAAATATAGGGTGTCACAGGAATACATGAGCCTCAATCTTTGCAGGAGAATTCAGGGATCAGAAAATTTATAGTGCCTTGAATTAGACCAAAGGAAATACCAGCATGTATTCTACAGATATTTATGGAATGTATTATATGCCAAGTGCCATGTTAGGGAGAAATTGTTGAGTACTATAGATACTATCCCTTCCCTTGGGAGCTTGGAGTCTAAATAGAAATATCAGATATACCAACATTCTTGGGTCCCAGAAGTGGCATTATAACCTTCATTTGTCTCACACATCTGTTTTTTTCTTTTTCACTTTTTAAAAATTTTATGAAAAAAGGGTAAAACAAAATTTCATAATAAAATAATAGGAGTTTTTCTTTTCATTTTTAAAGATTTTGTGGAGCACAAATGTCTTTTAAATGCTTCTTATGAGCTGGATCCCAAGAGCGGAAAAGAGACGATTTGGACATGTTTCCAAACTTGGAAGTTCATAGTCCCTTGAAGGCAACTTTCATGACTTTGAGTAATCTAAGATTGAATGCAGTCAGGATATGAAAGAGAAACTGAAGAGATAATTCCAGGGCTCAGTAAAAGCACTGGACGGCTTAGTGAAGGCCAGGTATGAGGGTCCAAGCCATAATCCCAGCCGCCCTGGAGGTGGAGGTGGGAGGATTGCCAGTCTGAGCCGATGTGGATAACTCAGGGAGACACTGCCTCGAGATAAAAAGGGCTGGACACCCAGCTCTGAAGTGGAGAATCCTTACATACATAAGACCTTCGGTTCAGTCCCCGGTACAGGAGGAGAGTAAGGGGAACTTAGTGAAGGCTTTGTGCAAGGGGACCATGCACGAAGACCGTGTCCAGAAAGATGCTTTTCTATGCATGTTAGCCATAACTTTATTTGATTCTTACTATATTTCTCTAAAGCATGGAATTTTTATCCTCTTTTTCTCTGGAAAATATGGTCAATCTGGCAACACTGACTTACATTTCTGCATGGCAGCAATTGGTGAGGTTGACTCGTAGCTGCCTCTATAGGCACTTGCACACTCATGCACAAACACACACTCCCCTGCACTCCCTTTTCTCTCATATTCAGCTTCCCTCACTCACTCGTGTGACCTGTTCAACTCCTGTAACCCTGTGTATTTGCAATTTATGGCTAAAATATAGGTTCTTGCTAGGTTTGACCTCAGACTATGTCAGGGAATTGTATATATTTTTTCTTAGTAAATTCTGTAACAACAGAATCATTGAATGACAGATGCTAAGCAAAATGATGATGAGGGGCAGTCACTCCTTTGAGGAATTATTTTTGTGTCTGGCTCCCTGAAGATGAAGGAAAGCCCGACTCAGGCCCTAGAGTTAGAACCATGTTCTCTCCCCAGCTTTTGTGCATGTATAAGCATGCACACATCTGCACAGCAGATAGGAAGTTGAAGGTTATTTCTTTGGTATTGTTATTCTTTTTTTTTTTTATTTTAGAAACATAAAAGTACAAAAACATATTGACAAACAGACACCCATTATCATAGAAAATAGTACAATCACAACTAATCTATAGACAAGGTGATATGGTCTCAACAGTAGTTGTTGCTTTATCCATTGATATCTTCGATTTGTAGATGTATGGACCCATATACAGACATGCAAATTTAGTCA
>PVLD010016844.1:0-43702 GCA_004027595.1 Dinomys branickii
GAGAGGATCAACTGTCTGACTAAATTTGCATGTCTGTATATGGGTCCATACATCTACAATTCGAAGATATCAATGGATAAAGCAACAACTACTGTTGAGACCATATCACTTTGTCTATAGATTAGTTGTGATTGTACTATTTTCTATGATAATGGGTGTCTGTTTGTCAATATGTTTTTGTACTTTTATGTTTCTAAAAGAAAAAAAAAGAAATGGCTTTAAGGTAAGGTAACCTTGGCAAGATGGAGAATGTAGTAAATTTGTGTTCTCTCTGCTCCTTCCAAGGGTGGTACAGAAATTTCACCTGTGAATATTTCAAATGCAAGCCTTGACAAATGAATGTATCCTACAGCATTTTAGCCTCTGACCTACTCATGTTACGCAATACTTGAGGTCATAATTAAATAGGTTAAAATGACTATAAAAATGCAGGAGTTGTGAATACCAGTTGTCCATTCCCACAAAATCTTCTTTTCTTGTTGGTCTCTGGGAAGCAAAGATTTCTCAAATTCAATATTTCAGCTATAAAAGTTCTCAAGGCTTTTCTTGAGAAAAGCGACCATTCAGGGCAGAACCAGGCTGACAATGACTGTGGTGACTCAGTTTGTTGTTCCCTAAGCATTAGTGCTGCTGTAGTGCAAAGCTGTAACTGGAGATTCCATGCGATGGTCAGGGTGTCTGTGGGAATGGGGTATGCAGAGCCATTTACAAGCTCTAGGCTTCTGACCTTTCTGCATACTGAATGCTGTTCATTGGAGGCAAACAGGTGCAGATGGCCAGGAGAAACGGGTCTCCGGGTGGCAGAAGCTCTCCCTAATGGCCCTTCTCCTTTGGACAGGAGGATTTCGCAGGTCTCTTTGTTTGGTCTCCTTCCTGGAGGTTCTTAGCAGTGATGCCCACTGCTTTCTGCCCATTTCAACTGACTAGGCCTTTGGGATTCTGTGGTTTTCCTTGGACTTCTGGCAGCGACACTCCTTGTACTTTACGTTGCCCATCCTCAAAAGTTGAGGTAGATCAGAAAATTGGATATGTCCAGCTTGTTTACAAAGAAATTTTCTCAAGTTCGAACACAAAGATGCATTTATGAAAGTGAGCTGGCTAGGAGGTAAGTCTGGATTTAAGCGTCGAACCATACTTCTGTGTTCATTGTCTTTTTACTTCCAGTATGTGCTTCTCTCAAACCTCAAGGCCCAACTGGGTTTAATTCCAGGCCAAGAGCATAGAGTGAGGGCTATTACTGTACCAGAGATAGGTTATCACCACCTGCAAGGAAGGCCAGAAATTCTTAGTTACAGCATGCCATCCTGTGAAGGGCCTAGGCATTCTTCATAGCCTTTCTAGAATGTAGCCTGGAGTTCAGGACAAGGATAAATTTCCTAGTGTCAGTTCTTTCTGAGGAGCCCTAAGCATTGGAAAATATGTACGTCTTAGGCCTTGCAGCAAATTGTGCATTGGCTGCTTTTTTGGCCACAGAGCACCAGGCCCTCAGACTCCGGTGCTGAAGTGCACACTGTCCTGGCTAAGTTTTTTAAGAATGAAACCCTCCATACTGTGGGAGATGCTTCAGGACCAGATGTGAAGATACAGACCACTGAGGAGGCTCTGGCTGCAACCTCATCTCCCAGAGCTCTTGAGACCTTGTGGAAGTGCACATGCAAGCACCCTGTCCTTCGGGTCCAATACTCCCTCACGTGGTACCTGTACCAGCCCAGGTACTGTGCTGGAGTCCTCGGCACTGTGACACATGTAAGGCAAGCATGACAGTCCAGTGGTCATCCTGGTCTTTAACAGTCCCATGGGGGTGAGGAATGGTGTACCTGGAAGAGCCCATGTTCTGACATTAATGCTCTAAACTTCTGCCTACCCACTCTACAGAGTGAGTCCCCTCACTCTTGTGCAGGGAGGGATGGCTGCCCACAGGATATGGTGTTTGCATGTGTGCTCTTAACCTATAGGCCTCTATGGGTTCAACTTGTCTTTTGGGTGTCATATATCCAACCTTTGCATATTCACAAAATTTTGTTAAAAATAGGCTTGAAGAAATTTAAATTTCCCTTTGTACTTCTCTGGGAATTTATCATCAATCCTATAGTCAACACAACTTAAGAGTCATATTGGCTCCCTACAGACTGCCATGTACACTCTGGGCTTCTGATCCCTTAATGTTCATGGTTCTGAGACTGTACAAATTACCTTGGCTCTTCTGAAATTTGGTTTGCTTTGATTGGCCTTTTAAACCCTCTATCTCTGACTTGAGAGTAAATCCATGGCTAATGGCTAACCACAGGGCAGAAACAAATGCAGTGCAGGAGGAGGAGGTGTAGATATCATTCTCAGTACTTACAGACAAGATATGGGGGCATGTATTGATTTGTCTTTGCAATATTCATATTGACTTCTTCAAAGAAAACAGGCTTATGATGTATTGTAGAGCAACCCTCCAAAACCAAGTCTGGCTAGCCACATAACTTCTCTACTCTTACAAAAGTGAACATGCCATTCCAAGAACTGGAAGATAGCTTCTTCAGAGTGTCTAGCTGGTCCAGAAAAGGCCAAGTAGAGTGTGCTCCAGTATGGCAGCCTTCATGAGCAGCCTGGGTTTTTCAAAGTTGTGTCAGCCTTAGGTTTCTCAGCCCCAGGTTTAATGTTGGCTAAAAATATTCACTTGGACTGTAGATGGTGCTAAAGATACATGGTGAGTATGACTGATAACATGGACACTGAGAAGGGATAGTTTAGCTGGAAATTTTAAAAACATCCTGTGACTAGAGACTTTCAGCCTATGTCTAGAAGTCCGTTTTGCCTTCTTAACAATAGGCAGGTGGGTTTCTGAGTGGGAAATTGTGAGGAGGATCAGGCTTTGGATAGGTAAGTTTCTTTTCAGATTCTCACTTCAAAATGGCATCTTTCAAAGAAAAAATTTTTAGTATAACTTGTCATGCTCCAGGAAGTCATGTGTAGTATGAAATATCACTGGCACTGAAACTTAGGTCCTTCAACAGCAGGTCTCTTGAGCTATAGTTACCTAAAGCATCCCACTCCAGAATTTCCACTGTATCTAGTAGACAACTGTTCATTATATACTAGCAATTCAGATCATCAAACTTCAGTAGCAATACCATTGAAAGATTTGGAATGAGTGTTTAATGGGCAGAAATGGCAGCAATTTTTTGTGATTAGCTAAAGGTAGTTGTTTGTAGAAAACTATCTGGATTCATCTTGACCACAGACCTGTTTTCTCAAGTGGGGCTAACAATTTCCCTTCAATTGTTTTAGACTTCTGACTATGGCTGCTATCTCTAGTGTTTCATTGTAAATCTTCCTAAGACCTGTTAATGTTATGTCAAGCCTGGGCTGACTCAAGGGAACCTGAAATTGGTATGAAACTGTGACTGAGGTTCTCAATTAGTGAGGCTGAGTCTTACATCTAGCTATAGGTGAATCCTATCACACAGACGTGTTCCATGAGGCAAAGGTAGTTTTCTGAGAGTCCAGAGATCTGGGTAGATGTATTAAGCTATTTCAGCCCAAGCAATGTCAGAGTAATTTCTGGTAAGCCAAGCCACCACGCACTTCACCTCAAGTGGTCGTAGTCTCAGTGATTATTGCAGCAACACTACTTGTTGACTTGGTTTCTCCATCAGGGGGCTTGTCTCAGGATGCAAATATCTCATGATGCATTTTCCACAAAGATGGTGAGCACTCTCCAAAGAACTGGGCTGGTTAAGTCACTTGTTGTTTTCCTGCAGTTCATGACTCACAAGTGTTGGAACTCTTCAGGCATCAGGCCCTTCTAGCCCAGGGCAGAGCACCTGGGGTTTTGATTCAGGAGTTTTCAAAATGGTGTGAGAATGAGGAACGTTTTTCAGGAGCAACCCTGGCTGTGTGTGTGTGGGAAATGATACTCGGAACACGCCAGGAACTATTGTGTTCTAGTTTCTCTTGTTGCACTCTGATTGTTAATTATTCCAGATTATATGGGCAGAGAAGCTGGTCTCAAGGTTCTCACAGGAGCTTTGGAAAGTGAAGAAATGTACGTGTCCCCCAAACTGACTTGGTAATTGGGCATCTGGGCTCTTTGATCTCGAATGTGGTGAAAAACACTTGTAAACTGGAGCTGCTCATGGGGTGGTGGTCTCCATGAAATCCTTGGATCTCATTGCTGCAATAGCCTAGATACCGTTCTTGAGTATGACGCCATGGGTAGAAAAATCTGAACAGTATTGTTGGAGGTGTTTGTCCTAGAAAATGTCACACAACCAGTGACTTGGACCTGAACCAAGGCTTGCAAGCATGAATTTTTCCCTTCATGTCACCTCAAGTAAGCACCAGCACTGAGCTTCCTTGTCTTTGGGGGCCTACAAGTCTCTGTTCATGTACCTAATGCATGTGACTGGAGAGGATTCTGGGTTAGTAGGAGATGCTGACTCAGCGACTTGGATTGTTACATGTGGTGTGAAAACTTTAACTGTGGCGACTGGGTGGAGCTACAAGGTTAGAACCACTGCTGACACTCAGAGACACTGGTCTCTAACAAGTGCTGAGTTAAGAATGACTGGCTCATTTAGAGCACTGCTGGTCTCCAGCATTTCTATTTTCCCGTACAAGATTTTATTTGTCTTGTTCTCCATTTATCCAGGATATCCTTGCTGTTTTAGTGTGTGCATCGGGAGGGGGGGGATATTGCTGTAGAAATCTTTACTATTGAGCATATTTACAATTCATTGTTCTCTAGACAAATACTAATTCTTAAACAGAACAAGGGACGATTGTATCCAGAAGTCTTCCTGTAAATTTTTTATGTTGAAAGGCATCTGACAGGTCCCCAGCTGCAAGTGAATGTCTGATCTAGAGAAGTTGCTAGCTTAGCCTTAAGGTAACCATGAGGCGATGGGAGTGTGTAGTAAACTGTTATCTCCCTGCTCCTTCTTGGAAGGGTACAGAAATTTCACTAGCTTGGATCTCACAACGTTGAAAAAACCCTGTTGACACATTCATTTGCTAATTCCTACATTAAACATTAAGATCAGATGACATAAAACTAATTTGGATAACCCTGGAGTCATAAACAACAAGAAACTGTTTGTTTTCACATAGATGCTTTCATGTTGTTGGTCTGTAGCCTCAGGTATAGGATTAAAGAGATCTTTGCTTCTCAAAGCCACACTTGATGGATTTATTTTCTGAATAGGCCCTGGGCTGTAAGGCTCAGAGTGATGGTGGTGACCCAAAATTTGATGTTTATCAAATGCTCTTTTCCCTTGCAGTAAGGAAACCATAACATTGTATCTGCAGTGCAAAATAAACACTGGAGGTTTCATGGAATGCTCGGAATCGGGCAGCCCTTGGTTTATGCACAGGTTCTGATTTCTGGTCTTGGTCAGTATGTTAAGCCCATGAACTCAAGATGAGCCCGGGTGTGTTGGGGATGAAATTGGCCAGGAGGAATTCACCTCCTGAGGGTTTCAGGTCATTGCAATGGGCCTTATCCTTTGGACAGGAGGTTTTCAAGGTCTTTTTGTTTGGTCTCCTTCCCTGAGGTTCTTGGCAAAGATATACCCAATATGAACTATTTCTACCAACACTTTGGGTATTTAGGGTTCTGTGATTTTTTTTTTTCCCTGAACTTCTCCCTGAAGGACAATCCCTGTACACTGTCCCATTTTCAGAAAAGTCTAGATTAGATATGTTTAAATGCTTGCAAGGAAATTAAGTCCAAATATGAACAGGTGTTGGGGCATAAACATTATCTGGGCATCTTAGCCTCAAACGTTGAAGCTCACTTGCAAACTGGTATGTCTGGGTCTTACACTATGAACTCTAATCATTGCAAGCTTACTAAAACATGTCTGAATAGAATTGTTTGTCACTTACACAAACATCAAGCTGTCATGGAAAGAAATGGAAGACAGCATTTAGGCAGAGGCCTCCCACTGGTCCTGAAGCCAGGGAATTGAATGTGCTCCAATATGGTGGCCTCATGAGCAGTCGGGGGGATTCTCTAGCTTGTGTCAGCCATCGCAACAGTGTTAGACCGCACTGAACCGGGGGGTGAAAACTAGCCTCGTTGGCTCACTCTTTAACTTAATTACATGTGAGTGTAACTGATAGGGGCTCTGAAGGAAGTTAAACTTGATCTGGAACATCCTGTAGCTCCAGTCTCTGCCCATGTCTGAAACTGATAGGTTTTGCTTTCTCAATAGCAAATGCAGTACTTGGGTGCCTAAGAGTGGGCATTTGGGGAGCAGGACCATGCTGTGCTGGGTGTGATTCTTAGGCACTCAGAATCTTAACATCCACATCCAACTGGCTGTCCAGAGATGACTCTTTGACTACAACTTTAATTCTCCATGGGGCCCTGAAGTATGGCATCAGTGCTCCTAGTGCCCAGATTTAGCTGCGGGTCATTCAATGCAAATCCTGGACAACACATCTCAGCTGAGACAACTCTAGAAATACTGCCTGTGTCTAGTGAATGCTGTGTACTTAATGCTACAAGTTCAGAGTCGTGTCCTTGTGCAGCAATACCACTAAGCACAAGTACTGTGTTGTTAAGTTTTTAAAGGACGGGAATGGCAGCAGCTTTGGTGACCAGCTAAGACACCTGCAGGCAAAGTGCTGTACATCCATTTGTCAATGTGGAGCTAGAAGTCTCCCCCCTTTATTTCAGAGCTGGGATGCTGCTGGCACCATCTGTGTAGCTTCTCATGCTCCAGCTTTCTATGGGCTCTTAATTCTACCTGAAATCTACATTGCTCTAAGAGAAAGCAGGGAAAATTGTGACCAACGTTCCCAGTGGGCGTTTCTGTGGGTCTTGATCTTCACAACACTGCTGATACCTATTTGTTTTCCTGGAGGCAATGATCTCATGCTGCTCAGTGCTCATTGTCAGCCAGCAGAGCTCTGGACTGATGCCTTAAGCTATTACAGTACATGTGATGTCTGAAAAGATAAGTTTTTAGAGCAAAGGCACCAGGAACTTCACACTAGCTTGTTTTCAAGTCTAAAGTGATATTGCAGTAATGCCACCTATTGCCTGCCTATAAGTCCCAATTAGTCGACTCTATTTCAGTCTTAAACTGTAAGAAGGAAAATGAAACCTTTGGTGGTGAATGTTTAAGAGGTAAAGGAAAACTTTTAAAATGCCCCTGAGCCATGGCTGACGGGAATTGTCAAGGCAGCAAGCTCTTTCTACACCATAGAGAAAGAGCGTGGATTTTGAGCAGGAGGCCATTAGGAGAAAGTTGAGATGGGAGACGTTCCTGGGAGGAAACTCTGAATCTGTTCTATAGGAAATGGCAGTCTGCCCCTGCTGGAATTATTTCAGTGGTCTTGTTACATGCTGGTGGGTCTCAGTGATCTCGGGTAAGGCAGGGAGGCTCCAGATGGAACAGGGTGCAGTTAGGGACATGTTCTCCTCACAGCTTTGGAGTCTCCCAGGAACCTTAAGAAGGGAGGAAATTTCAAACATTCAGTGTGAGGGGTTTGGACGATGACATAAGTGAGCTCTTCAGCATCAAACACCATGGAACCCTTCCATCCCAGAGTGGCTTGAAGGTCTACGCCAAGTCCTTGAGTCTATTCAGCATCTAAACTTCTATAATGGTGAATCCACGGTCAGAAAAGTCAGTGCAGTATTGCTCTCAACTCTATCCATAGGTGTTTATTTCATCGGAAATGTGATACAGTGAGTAACTTAGACACAGTCAGATTCACACTCTCCAAAGTAAATCTCAGAGCTGTTGCTTATCCCTGGTCATTTATGTGAGGAAAATGAAATAATGGCAGCCTTACAAACTGGTTCAGGCCAAACATATGGTTGGATGTGATTCTGGGCCAGAGGCATTTTGACTGCTTTGTTGTTGTTAAATCATTTTTTAATTCATTGCTATTGACTTAGGAGGTGAGGGCACCTCGTGAATTCACTGTCATGTGAAATTCTGTGGTACTATGTTGGTGAGGAAGAGTGGGTTGGAATTTCAAGGCTAGAGGAGCTGCTGCCTGGCTGACGAGGAGGAAGAGGTGGTACTGGTCTCACAGGAACAGGACCTTGGAGTTAACCCTAGCCAGTTTTACAGTCTGAGGGGCTTTGGCAGTGATGCTAGTTGTTGGCTTAGGTGTTCTATTTCATGAGCTTCCTTTCAGACTTTAGTCCAGGAAAGAAGACAGTGTTTCATGAGTTTTTGCTGAGCCAAAGTCAAAATAGGTAACCTTCAAAAATAACTCAACTCCTATTGCTTTAATGTCTGCTCTGAAGCCAAGGATGAAACCTACATGTCAGACCACATAGTTCAGAGGGAGAAGTGGAGTCAATCTACCCTTACTGAGGGTTCCAAGCCATTTCTTCAAAACTTTGAGCTGTTCTTAGGTGGGAGATGGTGTGACCACGAGGGCAGTAATGCAGGAGACTTGAGCCAGGAGCCCCATCTGGATGGCTCTGGGCACTGTCCTCTTGGTACCATTGTGCCTAGGTGGATCTTCTCTCTGACACTGGAACCCCTCCTTGTTGGGTAGACATGGTAGCACTTCCTAGGTGTGTGGTGCAGGCCCCTGCCAGAGTCATCTCCATCTAGGTTGTTGGAGACAGGAGTGGAGGTGGGTCATTGGCTCACAGGGACTTAGTGATGCAAGTCGACAAGGTGTGACCACTTTTGGTTTGCCTCAACCTCCCTGTTGTAACTGGACTCCATAATGAACAACACCCTTGTTATCCTAATGGAAAATGTTAGTGAAACCATAAAACACCAAAATGCATTCTGACTAATAGCTGTAAATGATGCTCTCCTAAAGGAAATTTCACCAAAGTATCTTCACTATGCTGTGTGGAACATCCCAGAGACACAATGCCATAACTCTCCTCTCCCAGATAGAAACACACAGGAAAGCATGGTGTCCCACATAGCGTTCATCAGCTCTTTTACCCCAAGTATTTCTCTCTGAAAGTCTCTCAAGCTATCCTTTAGTTGGGAAGAATGAATTTCAACTCCAGTGGGCCAGAAATTGTCCATTGATTGCATCCCTGCAAGACAGCCTCAAAAGTAAAGAGCAACTGGGTTGAGGGAAAAGAGGGAAAAAAAGGAAACTACATACACATGTACATACAGTAGAGCTAACATAGCTCTACTACTGACTTCTATCACTGTAATGAAAGGAACAGTTAATGATTCATTATTTGATCAATCTCACATGTCTATACTTGTTTTCATGAGAAACCACTTTGAAGTTACCAGTATGTCACACCAGCAACTATTGTTAATGTTCTGTTACCTTGTCTGTAATTGAGTATTGCTTGTATTGTTCTTGTGCTATTTTGTAAATGGATGTCTGTGAATGTTTTGGTTTTTATTTTTTACAATAAAAGGCTCAAATTTCTAGGTTATATGGCTGACTCACCTCATACCTAATTCCTAAGTCCAGACTGGGGCAAAGAGGAGAAATGAGAAGTGTTGCCTGGCATTGAGCATTGAGCATTTCCTCAGCAGCCTCTAAAACACCTGCCAGTATCTCATGATCTCAGACACATGGAAGAGCAGGGCTCACTACCAGGTGGCAGGCAGGTGGGCATCTCCATCAATAATTCTCTGATCATCCTGCCAAAGTACCATATCACATCCTGATATGCATGATGCTCCATGTATGTATTATTGCTTCATATCAGAAGCTTTCAGTTGCTCTCTGTGGTGCAGATAATACAAAGCCCCATCGACTGGTAATTCGCAGCACAGGTTTGCATGAATAGCATATAGGTCATGAGTGATCATGGCCTCCAGTGATCCTGGGTCTCCTTTAACATGGGTCACAACTTCAGTTACATGGCATAGGTCTAGGATCACTCCTAGAGGCGTATCCTTGACATAGGAACACTTCCACCTGTAAAACAAATGCTTTTAGTAATAGTCTGAGTTGAGTGAAGGCTTCCAGGAAATGAAGGACTAAATACTTGATGCTGGCTTGGGTCTCCTTTAAAGAAATGTGTTCTCTTGACTTGGGGACCAGCATCAGAACAAAGCATCAGCTTAAGCATTCCCAAGAATGTTGGAAGGGTTTGAAGTCTGCTGAGGAAGTGGCTTGGTGCCAAGTCAGTGATGGTCTCCTGTGTCTCAGCTGGACCTGAGTAGAGCTTTCCTATCATTCAGGTGGCTAGATGAGCAGCAGAGTCCAAGCTAGTCCTTGGGAGTCTTGAAATCCTTGCCTCCCTCATAGATAACCAGGTACAAAAGGTGTAACCTGGTACAAAAGGTGTAACCTGGTACAAAAGGTGAAATCCTGAGTTTAAATGCCAAATCAAATGTCTAGTCAAGCCGGTTGTGGTGCATGCCTGTAATCCCAGCCCTCGGGAGACTGAGGCAGGATTATTGTGAGTTTGAGACCAGCCTGGGCTACAAAGTGAGCTCAAGGCAAGCCTGAACTGCACAGTGAG
The DNA here is from genome assembly GCA_004027595.1 of Dinomys branickii. Taxonomy (NCBI): domain Eukaryota; kingdom Metazoa; phylum Chordata; class Mammalia; order Rodentia; family Dinomyidae; genus Dinomys; species Dinomys branickii. Next base: position 10,421 of record PVLD010016844.1, read on the forward strand.
ACCCTGTCTCAAAAAGACAAAAACAAAATAAATGTCTGGTCAAGGTCAGAAAGACTAATCAAGGGTCAAGTAGCCTGCCTGATGCTCAGAGCCATCTCTCATGTTCCTGGATATTCCCTGAGATGGGCACTTTTTATGCTGTACTTCTCTTCCACCCTGCATACCAGGATGAGGCAATCAGCCCAGGCGGTAAAAATAAATAACTCCTAGATAATAGCGCTACATGAGTCGATGGTTGATCACAATCCAAGCTGAAGTTCATGCTGCTAGATTCAATGAGTTTAAGAACTAAGTACTGAGTTCAAAGGCCCCAGGTCCTGCCACATCCCCATGCCACAGTGAAGGAGCTTGATTGATGTGAATCAAAATAGCATGGGACTTACACAGGACTTCATAGTGAGCTCTAGGCCTTCATCCTGTGAACATTGTACCTGGATGTTGAGCACACTAAACTCCTCCTAGACTTCAAGGATACAATTAAGACAACTTGAAGGTAAAATATTCTTGTCCTTGAGACCTCCATAGTGCAACTCTGAGGCTTGGAGGTCAAGAGTATGAATAAAGTGTGCTTGGAAATGTAAGGCACATTCAAACAGTGAGTTAGTGTAGTCTCACAGAAAACTAGAAGTAAAGGCTACATGATGTGAGATATTGAAGGGCCAAGCGAGTCCTGTACAGTCATCTGGTATACATGAGCGCCACTGGGTCAAAGGGCCTTGTAAGACCTCCAGTGCAGGCAGGTTTGGAGCACCTTTTTCCTTATGGTACAGTATGTGGCACATGGTTGGGTCAACAGGACCTCTTGTCCCAGTTCTGTACTGCCAGTAAATCCTCTGCCATGTTCCCAAAATTCATCCCTGTTAATCTCAATGTAGCTTCCAGCCCAAATAAAAGGATGCCATCCATGGTTAATCCAGCAACAGACTGGATGAAGGTTTAGAGCCAAGAGTGTAAGCATCATCTGAGCTCCTACCACTGACATCGTTGTAGCTAGTCAAAACTAGCCTTTTCCTCCAAATATCACTGCTCAGTTGATGGTGCTGATTGACTTCCATATGAAGTCTGGTCCAATATGTTGACCGTATTTTATTCAGTGCCGCAATTCTCTGTAAAACCTGATCTTCAAGCAACATATTTTCACAATGGTTCTTATGCTCATGGATTGGCAAAGTGGATCGATGGTACCGCACTTGGGGAATGTAATGAGCACTGAGGAGCCAATAAGCACTGTTTGATGAACAAGTAGTTCCTGAGTCTAGATGATAAACTTCCATGGAAAGGAAATCCTTAATAAGCAGCTCCCCTTCTCCAGCGAGGTCATGTTGTGTTATGCTTTATGTCCATGAAGACCTGATCATCTCACCATTAGATTCCTTCCACGATTTCAGTACCACCTTAGGCCTCCTAAGAGGATTGATACTCAAACAGGATCAGAACAGAGTGCAACTGCCTTTAGCTGTTCAGGGGCAACTAGCTGTATGATCTGCTGGGTGTTTCCAGCTGATGTTCTGCTCACTAGAGCACCCTAGAGTCAGGCGAGTTGAAATGTAAGTGGGTCTGACAGCCCTCTGAAAATAACTGCTGGAAAAGTTTCAGGAGAATGGAAGTCCTCCGAGAACTGAACAAAAGTGAACGCTCCGAGATGATGTGATCACTCGCCTAGGTTGGAATACCAGGGAAGAACATAGTCCAGGGTGCTGGATAATGGGGAGGGCTGGGTGTCAGTCTCCCTGCCTTGCAGCAAAGCAGCTGGAATGCAAAGTTTTGAAATTCTGCATCATTTATATTGGGTGTTATTTTTAGAAAACATGAGTAGATACTTGAGCAGACTTCTCCCATACTGCTGATGTTGGTGAGATCTTCAGGAAATGATGCATTAGAGATACTCTGCATTTTTTTATCCCTATTGAGGTACATTTTTCTCCATACCCATGTAGGATGTTGCTAGCACAGCACTGTTCTAGTACCAACCTGGACTGACCCCTTTGACAGATTCAGAACTGTTCAAAAGAAAAGAGAAACTGTGATGGGGGAAAAAGGAAAGCAAGGAAGGGAAAAAGAAAAAGTATATATACACAAGGTAAGATATTTAGTTCATTGAAAAATTTGTGCTAATGTTTGGACAAGATATCGTGCCTATGTGTTACACTGTGAACAACTATGAAGACAAAAATACACAATATATTGTAACTCTCCTACTAATCTGTTTGGAGACTCTTTTATGGTTATTTTTCTCCCTTTTAAAATAATCTTCCATGTGTTTGAAAGGTCAGGCGCATTGCAGTGTCTCCTTGACTCAAAACTTCTCCATACAGTGATAACTCCTCAGATGTCAAGAATTCAATATAGCCTGTCAGGATGCTGTGAAATTTCTGATACATCCCTATAGTCATGGCCAAATCGCCCTGTAGCAGGTTATACCATCTTGTTGGATCTTGGTGCTTTTATCAAGCCCACTGTTGGCACTGAGCAACAGTAACATTTGTAATACAAAATGGGTTCAGCCCACCCCAATAAGTTGATGGATCTCAGAATAAAGAAGCCCCTGGAGCTGCAGTCTGAGTCAGTGGTCCTAGGACTTTAAGTGTAAATTGGTGACAAAAGGGCTGAGTTCTTATCCACTGCACCACTTTGTCCAGTGCATCATGGAGTGGAGCAGATGACACCAGGCTACACACTTGTGCTCTTCAGGACAGAACTGTACTCTTGTGGCCAGTAAATCTTGGCTCCATGCTGGTACTGCTTCTTTCCAAGGTGGGTGGGGATGGATTTGGCAGGTAGTATCGACTCAGACTGAGTCGCATTACTGGTGCTGAGGCAAGAAAGCTCTGCACACAGACTCAATTTACTTCACTTAATGTCATTGCTGCAGTCATCCCCAAATCCATGCATTCACCTCCTCACTATAAATCCAGGGCAGCCTTAGAAGTAATAATTCTTCTCCTATGACCTGATGCCTGAGGTATTCAGGATCTGTTGGAGATCCTTCCCAAGCTTTTCCTTAAGTTAGAATGTGGCTAACATGGAAGAATTCCATATTCTGTACAAGAAAGTTAGGTCTGGGGCTTAGCACCTAGACAAATACCACATCGCACCCCTGGAAGAAACGGGACTTGACACACGGCTTTGTTAGCCTCCGTTCTCTCTACCATTGTCAACTCTTGACTGGCATGACTCCCTTGGTTAAAAGACACCAGTAAGCTAGAGACCAACATCCTGTATATGAAATTCTACCAGCAGTGACTGTAGATCTAGTCCTGTTTTAGCCACTGCAGAAATCAACATGGGCAGTGTTTGAAAAAATGGCATTTGAGCCGTTGGGTATAGCGTAGACAAAACACTGAACTGGAGATGGCTTAGTTCGAGAGCTGCAGGCTTCCAGCTCTGAACCCACTTCCACATGAGGACTGCCAAATCAAATCTTTATAAAAATCCTGGATTTTCCCTACTGGGTTGTACAGGCTGACAATAGATTCAGTTTCTTTACCTTGACCTGCCAGAACATGAGGCTGGCTTCGTGACTTTTTCCTCATAGCATGCCAATTCTTCATGTTCTAGATAGGTTAGAATCATCCCATATCCCCTGAGAGAGCCTTGGCTGGTATAACCGTGGCTTAAAGGGACCCATTTCTGAATAAGGCCCATTGTTTCCTGAGGTTGGCTGGATGACAGGGAGGAAATTGAGGACATATCAGAGTACAAGTAAGCGTTCCATATTCTCGCTCATGGAGGTTCACGTGAACCTAAAGCCCTCACTGCATGAGGCTCAACAAGGAAATTGTCACAGGGTGCTATAAGCTGTTCAGTCATGAAGAGGAAATTTTCACTTCAGTCTACTAGGTGGCTCAGATATTGTGAAACAATAAGTCAGGATAGGTGACACCTTTGAGGCTTGTACTGAAGCCATGTGGTGCAATATACTTGTGAAAGCACTCATTGACTAGAGTGGAAATCCAAATGGATTCCAAGGAAATCAAATCTGAGACTATTGTGGAACAGGATGAACGTGCATATAAATAAACATCCTTTGACCCATGACAACATAGAATTCAGTGGAGTAAAAATCACCTAAAGGCTGAGTTCTAGAAATATTCAAAAACACCAGTCTCCGTTGAAGGTAGAGAAAGGGACATAATCCTGCTGAGTGTTTCTTTCATGTTTAGTGTTTCTCAGCAAAGATGTCTGTCTTCCAAACTTAAGCCTACAGGGGGACAGTAGGGCAGAGAGAAGGTCTCATCTGATGATTACCAGGTCTCACCCCATGTGGACAAGGGTGCAGTTTTCTCCTTTCCTAGTGGTGGCTTCTGAGACACAGATGGAGAACAAGCCAAGGTTAAATCAGTAGTCATCCTGTTGGCCTCCATGTGCAGAGCCATCTTGGTCTTCGCCGGACCTGTAGGTGCTGATGGTGGATCACAGACTTGCATATCGTGTACCCGAGGTGAGGGGTCTAAGAACACAAGGTTGCAGGAGGAGCCTGCATCTGGGGGTCTCTCCATGGTCCTGCACCACTTCTCCACAAGGCCACAAATAGGGCAGTCATAGGTGCTAAAATCACATGTATTAGGGTTCAACACCTATGAAAATGGAGAGGTGGCAGGTTGGGCAGATAGAGGGATCTGACCATGTTGCAGCCTGCTGGAGCCTGGGCCTCCCCAGCAGTGAGTTCTGAGGCTTCCATGTCCCCCACCAGGCCTGTACATTTGGAGCATTATATTCCATAAGTCACACAGTCACCAGATATATTATTTTGCTCAGGACACATGGCTTTCCCCATTGTTCCTCACAGGCTGAGGTGTGTCTGTGAAGAGGGATGGTTAGATGAATGAATCTCACCCTCTGCGTTCTTCAGCTTTTGAGCTAGTGTAGACTTGGATGAGGCCTAAGGAATCCCTCGGGAAAAGTGAAGCTGAAGGTGGTGATCACAGGTGACACAGAAGCAGTCATGGCACCAAGGACTGTCTGCAGGAAGCATTAGCCTTAGTTGTCATGTTGCTGGTTGGTTGGTGGTGAGATACACTTCCTGCAGAAGAGCCTTCAGTGGGAGCCACCGCCAGTGCTGTCCTCTGGCCCCATTGAACATGCAGTGATATGGCTTCTCCCCATCTTAGCCTTGGGCAAGGGAGAAGTCTTCTATTCAATCCTGCAGGCAGGTTCACGGTGCAAAGGGGCATTTGTGTCTTGTCTCCATGTTTTGAGCTTTCATTGTGTGGATCTCTAGTCTGTGAGGGTGCACTGTGAAATACAACTTGGTTTCCTGTTCATAGACTAAAAGGATTGTTTTCCTTTGACCTCTGGTGACACTCATGGGAACTTGAGATTCCCATTTTGTTCCCTGTGGGGCTTAATTCATGCCTCTTGTGCACTGCATTCTCGAGAGGTAAACAGTGACAGTGGTGGCTCACCTCCACCGGGTACAGCAGTGGCCAGATGTGCTATTCTGTATGGACCCTGGAGTCGGAGCCAAGGACTGATACCCATGCAAACTCCTCCTCGGGCAGCTGAGGTGCACATAGCATATCTGTCTCCAGCACCAGTGATGGTCAGATCCTGATTGACCATCTGGCTAGTGAGTCTGGCTTGATCACCCCCTCACGATGACTTCTGTACTCAGTTGATTGAAACACTCTGGACATGTATATTCCACCTGCCTCATGGAACTGTATCCTGTGCAAAAGTCTGAAAACCCTCTATATTTGTCTGAACACGTGGAAATGGGACAGGAGACAGTGTATGGTCTTGGGCATAATTCCCTACAAGCATTTCTAACACACACCTGGGCGGTGGGACTAGCAGCTGTACTAGCCCTACCACCTGTGTTTCAGATTGTCATGAGTGACCACTCCAGCATCTAGGAAGTCCAGCAAGTGATATACTTGGAAGAGAGCTCCTTACAGTGGTTCCTGTGAGGCAACAGATATCCAGTGACAACGAATGCAGGAAGGAGTTAAGGTGCCTCCAAGCTATGCATGGCTCCCTGACCCAGCAGCCACTCCCTGATCTACCTGAGCTTCTCCTGCAACCAACTCTTGGACCTTCTTGGGGGCAAGAGGCCAGACCGGTGAAGAGAAGAACTGGGTATCTGGAGCTCATTTATGGTGGTCCTCCCTGATATGGCCTTCCAGGGTCAGAAGAGCAAGAGTGGTTCAGCAAAAAGATCCAGATAGAAGTCCTGGGACACCACCGCAGGGAAGATGTCCCTCATCACCACTTCTGCCAGAAGGCAGGAGGTACAGGCCCAGGGGATGACATGAGAATCATTGAAGGCTTGCTCTGGAAGCCAGAACTGAAGCAAGTGCAGTTCTCATAGAGCAGAGCATGGGGCACAGATCCCAAGCAAGGAGAGTGTCACTGCCTGGCCGGGGAGACTTCCCCCAGGTTTTCACAGTGCTTTAGCAAGAGATGCTGTGTTTGCTGTACATGATGCTGAACAGAAGCCAGAGGCATGGGAAATGTTGCAATTGTAACAGAGGTGTCTGTGTCACCATTCAAAGAGCACGACCCCATTCTTCAAGGGCTGCAGGCAAGCAGTAGAGATAGAGGGACAGACACTTACAATAGTCACCACAGAGGTGACTGTAAGGAAAAGACTACGTAAGGAAAGTCTTCCAGGAGGGTGGACCTCAAGTCAAGATGGGTCATCTAGGATGTTCAGTTAACACTTGACTGTTCTGGGCACAGCACTGCCCTCTTGTGGGGGGTAGGACCCTGCCTGTGGGAAGAAAGGGCGAAGCGCTGCCCACCTCTCTCAGGAATCTGCGCTCAAACAGGACAAAGGTGTAGTTGATTCATGTATCTGTAGGAAGACACCTGCTCTGGCCACCTGCTGTCTCCCCTGCCTCTTTCTCTGGATCTCACTGCACTTCTGGCCAAGGAGGTCAACAGCCTCCAGGCTAGGAGCTGCAGCCCACTGTCTCAGCTGCTGAGAGGGAGCATAAAAGGGGCTTCCAGGTCAGACACCTCCCTTCCCATGTAGGGAGCCTGGAGGGAGTCTCGGCACATACTGTCTCTGCTCTCTAGGGGTGGCATCTTCTCACCCAACTATGATTGTCTTCATAATGAAGTCTTGGTCTTGGAGCCCTTGGCAAAGGCAAGACTATCTGTTGATTGGAGAAGTTCATCCAGGGTCCTTTACAGGCACCTGACTTCTGCCTCGATACACGTGAGTTTGCTTCATCTGTAGCACTGAGCATGTGGATATCGGATACGGGTGGCCACGGGACACTGGTCCCCTGGGCATTTAGGCTCACCACAGTGGGCCTTTTCCTTGAAATTTTTTCCAGGTTTTTTGGCACTTTCCCTGATTTCTTCACAAGTCGCCTGCTGTTCTTGACTATGAGGACTGAGGTTTGCTGATATTTAGGATTTCTGTGGTCCTCTCTCGACATATGTGGAGGGACCCACGTTGCCCTTCACATTCTCTAACCTCAAGGAATAAGGCTGATGAAGGAAGCTCTTTCCAGATCCCTTAAGTGCTCTCCACTTGCTAAATTGCCAATCTGAACATGCATTTGACATGAACCACCTACCAGGAAAGGTTGGATTTGATCTGGTATTTTAATATTTTTTTGAGCTGAACCTATTTTCTTGTACCTTCCAGGGAGTGCTTCTTCACAACCCTCAGGCATGGTACAGGTTCACTTCCACATGAATACCAAGTGGAGTGGGGATTATACCAGCACCTGATGTCCAGGTCATTTCCTGAGTTAGGTGATTCTGTGAAGGGCCTCGGCTCCTGGGGACATTTTCAGGATGAGTATTGGAGGTCAGACAAGGACAATATGGTGAGAACCAGTCAGCCCAAGTGGAGCTAAGAGGAGTTTGCAAATAAGTATATCTGAGGGTGTGTGACCCTACATGATGTCTAACTAGCCAGACAGCCAGGAGTTCAAATTTATCACTCGATGGTGACAAGCTCTAAGTCAGGGCAAGAGACATGCTAGGCAGTCTCTTTCCACCTGCTCTTGGAACCACACCTCATGTAAAACTGAGTTGAGTTTCTCCCTCTAGAGCATCAGTGGAGGTGATGGGACAGAACAGTGTTCAATTTTGAGCATGATTTTTACTATTGTCCCTGGCAAACATTTCTAGTATATTCCTAGACAGTGGGGCCTGAGCACAACTGTACCAGCCCCACCCACTGTGCGCATCCAAAGCAGTCCAGCCTCTCAGAAGTTCTGCAAACCAATGACCCACCAAGATTTAATGGTCAAGAGCTCTTTTGTAGTAACTCCCGTGAGGCCACAGCTCTCTAATGCCAGCTGCTGCAGGGAGGAGTCGGGTGCCTCAGCTGCTCCTGGCTCTCGACACCCTCGTCCAGGGGCTCACTGTGAGAGGTCCAGGCAGGTGAAGAACTTTATGAATTGGAGGGTGAGGAAGGTTCCAGCTCATTGTAGAGACCGCATAGCTCAAGCTAAGGTGCTTGTGCCTGCGTATCTTCCCAGCAAACAGGTGTTCTCCTAGAGGTGGCCTTCCAGGGCCAGTATGCTGGCACTTCTGTCTGGCTCTCCTTAGCAAGAAGACCCTCACTCCCCCGTCTCTGAAAGCTGTCCCTATCACCACCTGCAGACAGCAGGAGGTGTTCTCAGGGAGCAAAACCAGAGAATCACAGAAGTCTCCCTCATTAAGCTCTAACCGACGTTTAGGAGGTATGGGTGAGCCTAGAAGCAGAACACAGAGCAGAGACCAATCCAGTCACAGTGTGTCCCTGCTGGGGTAGGAGCTGTCATCTTGGGCCCCTGCATCAACAGAACATGCTAGACTTTACCCACAGGGCTATTTTCTGGAGATTTTACAGAGTGCTAGATGTCCCTGATACTTCATGTGAGCCAGGGGCATTGGAACTGTTCTGTTTCTAAACAGTCTGCACCCCAAGCCTCGAAACTGGAAACTGTAGGGTTTTGGGTGTCATTGGATGCCCTCAGCCAAGGGCTGCAGCCAGGAAGGAGAAGGGGGTGCAGTGGGCCTGACATGGCTCTAGGCATTGCCATGGAGGTGACAGTAAGGAATAGAGATGACTGACTGACCTAGATGTCCTGGTCTGCCTCCACGGGACACTCTCCATGTAAGAAGGTCTTGTTTCAGAGAAGCTGAGATGTGACATAGTCCTCCACTGTCCGGCTCGTTGCCTGCAGGAAGAACACGGTGCTGCCCACTACCTCCTGACAGATTCACCAGATGCCAAAGTGTGGCTGATCGGTTTGACTGTCTACAGGGAGACCTCTCGTGCAGCCACATGCCTCCCTGTCGCCATGGGCTTCTGTAGGGACCTTGCTGCCTCTCTTTGTGGTCTTCTCTGCAGTTCTGGCCCAGGTGTCAACAACCTCCAGTGCTGCCCACTGTCTCAACTGCCAGAAGGGAAAGCAGGGACTTCCAGGGTAGACACCCCACCTCCCAGGTGGAAGCCCTGCAGGAGAATCAAGTAACCAGATCACATCTGATTCCAGTGGGATGGGGACTATACTAGGATCTGACTTCCAGGAGCTACAGGAACACCCAGACCCTGCCTTAGTTATAGAATCCTGAGAAGACTCTAGGCCCTCTGATGTTTTCATGACCAAGCTTGGATTTTGGGGACAAAGGCAATAGTCCTTGTGTCAGGTCATCAACATACACCTACAAGGGTTTGATAAACGTGTTCATCTTGGTGTTTGCATGCAACGGTGCCATGGTTGCATTTGGGCAGGGAGGCACACAGGCCTGGAGACCCTGGTGTGCAGTATTCTGTCCTGGTCTAGGAAGAAAGGCAGGAAGGAAAGGCCTCCCTGCTGGGTGCGATGCCTCACTGCCCCCAGAGCACACATGGCTGTTCCGGCTCCAGGGCTGGGCCAGGAACCTCTAGTCTCCTAGCATCGTGGTGAATGGAGATTCCCTCCAAGGGCACTGTAGCTCCCAAAGCTCCTACCTTCACTCCCATGGAACATACTTTGCTCAAGACTTGCCAGCAATTTGGCAAAGAATGCCTGGGCCCTGCCAGCCAGTGGACACCCCAGATGTTACCAGTCCTGCATGGGTGAGGTTGTGTACTGGACCTACCTAGGTTTTGATCTGATAGCACTAAGCTTGCTTTGCGCTGACAGCTCTGTGAATCAAATCCTCTGGACCAAGGCCTTGTTGAGGTTGTGGAAGACAAAATGAGATGCTGACTGGCTTTCATATGTCACAACGGCGCTTCTGGCTGTTCTTGAGGGCTGCTGCCTGTTTGGGGGACACATACTCATCCTCAACTCTTCAGTATTCAGGCAGGAAAATGTGATTTAGGTAACAAAATAGCTTGAAAATCTCCCTACTCACTGCTCTGGGATGTTATCCACAAACTTATGGTCAGAACATGATCATAAGAGTGTTGACTCCCTCTGGACAGTCACCAAGGGAACTGGGCTCCTCATCACACAGCCTACATCAGTCTGAGAGTCCTCCAATTACCACAACTCATCTGAAATTGACTTGTCATCAGACTTGTAAGTAACAATGCTGTTGAGGTAGAAGCAGAAAGCTCGGTTTGGTAGGTAAAATGAGGCACACACCAAGGGAGAGAAACAACATGAGAGGCAGCCAGAGGTGCGATCATCTCGCTGCTTGTGGATGAAGCATTGCTGTTTGTCATCCCATCTTTGCAATTTGTGTTCCACCCCTGTGAAAGAAACTGGGCTTGGTGGATGTTGTCCTGCAATCTCACCAAAATAAAGCAGCAAATGTTAATTTTCTCCCCATCCTAAGAGTTAGGGTGCCATTCAAGGAAATAGATGCTGACTATTTGTAGTTGCCCTAGCTGGTCCTGGGCCACTTGACTAGAGTGTGATCCAATGTGGCTGCCTGCATGTGCAGCCTGGGGGTTTCTTTAGGGTTGTCAAACATCAGGGTTACTTTTCTGTCCTAGGTTCACTGTTGCCTAAAATGATTAGCTTGACCTATTGCTCCAGCTAACATTACGTGGTGTGAGTATCACTAATACACAATCTCACAGGGAGAGTTAAGCTAGGACTGCAAAATCCTGTGGCTACAGACTATGAAGGCTGTGTCTGAACTCAATTTTGGCATCAGTAAGTACAGGAGGTTCAGACAGTGGAAATTTGAGCAGTACCAGACAATGGATGTGTGAGACTTCTTTGGGGATTAAGTCAATTCAGAGGGACATTTTTTAAATGCTTCAGATGCACTGTCATGTATGATGGGGCCATGTTGGATATGGTGTTGTCAACTTCTAGTGCCCATATGTAGGTGTGGATCTTCATAGGTCTTATTTGGAGCCATGTGCAGCTCAGACAGGACATAATGCCATTTGTGGCTGGGATATAGGATAATGTGACTTTAGTGCTAGAAATGCATATTAGACCCTTCTTGGGCAAAATAACAAGGAATATTTTGAGTTTTTAATGGACAGAAATAGCAGTTGGGGTACTAACTAACATCGAGGTATTTTAGGGAACTCATAAGGATTCCTGCCTTGAATTTAATATCCTCAAATGGGGCTAGAAGTTCCCCCCAAATGTCTCAGCTCTGATCCTGGATGCTATCTACACATCCACATTCTAAACCTTGTCACAGCTTCTAAATTTGCATTGACCTAATGAAGTAGAAAGCTGTAGCTGAGCTTCCCAGTAAGAGATGCTGACATGTTGCAAATCTCCTACAAGATGCCACTGATGTATCACTGTCTTGCTTGAGGCCAACATTTTTCTCAGAACTCAGGGTCATCCAGCAAACATCTGGATTGATGCTTTAAAAGATGCTATTTCATAGCCTAATGCTACACCTCAAACTTTTAGAAAAAGAACAATCCCAAAGAAAGGAGATTATAAAAATCAGGGCTGAAATTAATGCAATTGAGATGAAGAAAACACTACAAAAAATGTTCTTTGAAAGAATAAATAAAATTGATAACCCCCTAGCCAACCTTATCAAAAAAGGAAAGAACTCAAATTCATGCAATAAGGAATGAAAAAGATGAAATCACTACAGATCCTACAGAAATTCAAAAGATCATAAATACCTACTTTGAGAATCTTTACTCCCATAGGATACAAAAAGAAGAAATGGACAGAAATTGCTAGAAATGTATGTTACCAAAGTTGAATCCACAAGATAGATCCTGAACAACCCAATAACAGTTAATGAGATTGAAAATGTCACTAAAAACTTACCAACAAAGAAAAACCCAGGCCCTGATGAATTCACAGCAGAATTCTATAAAATATTCACAGAAGATTTAATGCCAACAATCCTCAAACTTCAATGAAATTGAAAAGGAAGCAATTCTCCCTAACTCATTTCTGGAGGCAAGTGTTATACTGATGGCAAAACCTAAGACCCAACCAAGAAAGAGAACTATAGACCAATCTCCCTAATGAAAATAGATGCAAAGATACTCAATTAAATACTAGCAAATAGAATGCAGTGAATCATAAGGAAAATTATACACCATGACCAGGTGGGACTCATTCCAGGGATGGTTCAATATTCACAAATCAATTAATATAATACAACATATCAATAGAGCCAAAGATAAAAAACACATGATCATCTCAATAGATGCAGAAAAAGCCTTTGACAAAGTTCAACATGCATTCATGTTAAAAAAAAAAAAACCCTAGAGAAAATAGGAATAGATGACCTTTTAACTCAATCTGATCAAAACTATGACAAAGCAACAGCCAACATCATACTAAATGGACAAAAACTAAGTTTTCATTTTAAAGTCAGCAATAAGACAAGGGTGTCCGCTATAACCACTTCTATTCAACATAGTTCTGGAAGCATTAGACAGAGCAATTAGACAAGAGGGAAATAAAAGGAATAAGGATAGGAAAGAAAGAAGTGAAATTATCACTATTCACAGGTGACATGATACTTTACATGGAAGACCCCAAACACTCAGCCAGAAGACTCATTGAGTTAACAAATTCAATAATGTAGCTGGATGCAAAGTCAGTACTCAAAAATCAATAGCATTCCTGTACACAAACAGCAAACAGAGAAATTAAGGAAACCATACGTTTCACAATAGCATCCAAGAAATTGAAATATTTAAGAGTTAATCTAACAAGAGAAGTAAAAGATCTATTTAATGAAAACTACAGTACTCTGAAAAAGAGATTAAAGATTTCACTAAATGGAAAAATATTCCTTACTCATGGATAGGAAGGGCCAACACTGAAAATGGCCATACTACCAAAATTGTACAGATTCAGTGCAATTCCCATTAAACTACCATTAACATGCCTCACAGATCTAGAGAAAAACATGCCTTAAATTCATCAGGACTTAAAAGAGACCCAGAATAGCAAAAGCAATCCTGGGGAACAAAGACAAGTAAGGAGCAATCACAATCTCTGACCTGAAATTAATACTACAAAGCTACTGTAATGAAATCAACAGGATAGTGGCTAAGAAACACAGACCTGAGGATCGATGGAACAGATTGCAAGATTCAGCCACAACCGCAAACACGCTCAGCCTCCTTATCTTTGACAAAGGAGCCAAACAAGCCCACTGGAAGAAAGACAGCCTCTTTAATAATAAATGGTGCTGAACAAATTGGCTTTCCACTTGCCGAAGACTGAAAATAGACCCAAGTCTATCACCGTGCACCAAACTGAAGTCAAAATGGATCACAGATCTCGGTATTAAAACAGAAACACTAAATCTATTGGAAGAGAAAGTAGGTAAAAATCTTGAAGACATAGGAGTAGGCAGTTCATGAACAAAAATCAGACCCCAAGGGAAACATTTTAAAGAATCAACAACTGGGACCTCATCTTACTGAAAAGTTTTTGCACGTCTAAAGTCACCAGCAGAGTTAAAAAAAAAAAAGAAAAAAAAAAACCCACAAATTAGGAAAAAATTCTAGCTGGCTGCCCCTCAGACTAAGGTCTCCTATCTAGAACATATAAAGAATTAAAAAACATAGACCTCCCCAAATTCAAAGACCCAATCCTAAAATGGGCATCTGAGATGAATACACATTTCTCATATAAAGAAATACAAATGGCACACATATGAGAAAATGTTCAACATCATGAGTCATTTGAGAAATGCAAATTAAAATGTTGAGATTTCACCTCACCCTAGTAAGAATGGTCAACATTAAGAAATCAACCAATAACAAATGCTGGTGAGGCTGTGGAGACATAGGAACTCTGCCCCACTGCTGGTGGGAATGCAGACAGGTGAAACCACTGTGGGAATTGGTTTGGAGATTCCTCAACAAATTAGGTCTACAGGCTCTATTCAACCCAGCTATTCTCCTTCTGGGTATTTTCCAAGAAAAACTGAGAACATATCACAGTGATATATGTGCACCCATGTTTATAGCAGCACAATTTGTAATATCTAAATCGTAGAAGCAACCCAAATGTCCATCCACCAAGGACTGGATAAAAAACTCTGGCATTTTTATACAATGGAATATTACTCAGCTATAAAGAAAGACAAACTTGAGGCTTTTACAGGTAAATGGTCAATTAGAGCCCATACTTATAAGTGAAATAAATCAAACCTGCATGTGTAAGCAATATATTGTCTCACTGGTGTAAGAACCTGAAAGGGTGAATATAAGCTATGAAAGGAAACTGCTCAAAAGTAAAGAGCAAATGGGTTGAGAAAGAGAAAAGGAAGAAAAAGGGGTAATTGTGTACGTATATGCAGGATAGCTAACATGGTTGTACTACTGACATGTCCCTTTATTGTAAGGAACAGTTAATGATTAGTGCTTTGATCAACCTTGCGTGTCTATATTTTCCTGAGTATATACTTTGACATCGATACGTAATACAACAACCATTGTTAATTCTTTGTTACCTTTGTGTAATTCAGTTTTGATTGTATTATTCTTGTGCTACTTTGTAAGTAGCTGTTTCTTAATGTTCGTTTTTTTTACTTTTAAAATAAAAAAATGCCATCTCAATACAGTGTCTGACAAGATGAGGTGTGATGCCTCAGAGCTACTAGAAGTTTCCTCCTAGCCAAGTTTAGGTCTCAGATGATACTGTCGCAATTCAGGTGACTGAGAATTCTACAGTGCAAGCCATATTTCAGGCAGTCTACAGGAAGAAAAATATTGTATGGTGACTTTCTCAGGGATGAAGTAAAAATGAGAATAGCTCCTAGACCCAGCAAGAATCCAGCGTTTTGAACTAGGGTCATGAGGACCACAGTGGAAATGAGGAACATTCTGTTGGAGTCATCCTTGTTGGTGCAAAATGATATTCTGACCATGCTGGAAATTGTTTGGGGTTCTACAGCTGGCCCCTGTTTGCCCACTCAGGAAGGTCAAATTAGGAATGCAAAGAGGGTGCCAGCAAGTCTCAAAAGAGTGAAGTATATGGTGTGATCAAAAACTATAGTGAATACAGTTTTTAAAAAGGGCCGGTTGACTTTGAAGAAAGGCTGAGAAGCTTCAGGATACCTGATTTGTGACTAACGTGGCTGAGGACAGCCAGTGCTATTTTTATGAGCCTGCCTTTCCACTGCAGGACTATCCAGATGATTTGGCTCCATAGAGAAGCCAAGTATCCTCAGAGGAATGGTCACGAGGCTTCCCGTTTCTGACACACTCCTCTTAGCACACAGGGAATTCTTGGGACAAGGGCAAGGAGCAGATGTGGAGGTACAAATCCCTGAGATTGTAACCTTTGGTCTCACAGCAGTCCCATGAATTTGGAAGTGCAAATCCAATTACCCTGTCCTGCGTGCCCTTTATTCTCTCACTTGATGTTTATAGTAGCATAGACACTGCCCCACGTTCTCCAAGATGACTGATCCTCATGTTTCCGAGATCCTCTTAATCAAGGGAGGGTGAGGTCATGCACCATCAAGAACACTCAGCTTGTGACCTGAATGCAGTAACTTCTCCCTGTGACTCTGCAGGTCTGATCTCTCTGACCAACCCTTCTCAAGTACAATGAATGAAGAGTCAAACAGGATATGACACATTCACATGTTCTCAAATGCAGCTACTATGGGCCCCTTCACTGGTTCCAGCTGTCATTTTGGGGAACACACTCTTTACCTCAATTCCGATGTTTCCAATGAAGCAAATGTTTTGTTTACGAAATTTTCAAACATAGATGTTTGCACTGTAGAGTTGACAACTTCCCAGAGCAGTGCACGTTGAGATCTGACTCTGAAGCCTCTCCTGTCAGCTTCCATGGATGGTCTCTGTCTGCTCTGAGCTTCCAATCACTAGCAAGTATGGTTGTGGGACTCCTCAGATCACCTTATGCCAAGGAGAAGACAGACAAGACCAAAGCAAACTAGAAATTATAGGTAGCATCATCCCAGCCCCTGTGGACAAAGGTATAGATGTGTGATCTTTGCAACGTTCATAATGTTCTCTGGAAAGAAAATGAACTCTTTTATAGCAATCTTACTAGAATGTGTCTAGTAAAAAGTTCTGTTACACAAATGTCAAGCTGTCATGGAAAGAAATAGAAAACAGCATTTAGGCAGAGGCTTCCCACTGGGCCTGAAGCCAGGGAATTGAATGTGCTCCAATATGGTGGCCTCATGAGCAGTCGGGGGGATTCTCTAGCTTGTGTCAGCCATCGCAACAGTGTTAGACCGAACTGAACTGGAGGTGAAAACTAGCCTCGTTGGCTCGCTTTAACTTAATTACATGTGAGTGTAACTGATAGGGGCTCTGAAGGAAGCTAAGATTGACCTGGAACATCCTGTGGTTCCAGCGTCTGCCCATGTCTGAAACTGATGGGTTTTGCCTTCTCAACAGCAAATGCAGTACCTGGGTGCCTAAGAGTGGGGATTTGGGGAGCAGGACCATGCTGTGTTGGGTGTGATTCTTGGGCACTCAGAATCTTAACATCCACATCCAATTGGCTGTCCAGAAACTCTGACTACAACTTTAATTCTCCATGGGGCCCTGAAGTATGGCATCAGTGCTCCTAGTGCCCAGACTTAGCTACGGGTCATTCAACACAAATCCTGGACAACTCCTTTTAGGTGAAACAACTCTAGAAATACTGCCTGTATCTAGAGAATGCTGTGTACTTAACGCTGCAAGTTCAGAGTCGCGTCCTTGTGCAGCAATACCACTAACCACAGATACTGTGTTGAGTTAAGTTTTTAAAGGACAGAAATGACAGTGGCTTTGGTGACCAGCTAAGGCACCTGCAGGCAGAGTTCTGCACATATATTTGCCAATGTACATGGAGCTAGAAGTCTCCCCACTTTAAGAGCTGGGATGCTGCTGGCACCATTTGTGTAGCTTCTCATTCTCCAGCTTTCTGTAGACTCTTAATTTTACCTGAAATCTACATTGCTCTAAGAGAAAGCAGGGAAAATTGTGACCAACGTTCCCAGTGGGCGTTTCTGTGGGTCTTAATCTCCTCCATAATACTGTTGATACCTACTTGTTTTCCTGGAGGCAATGATCTCATGCTTCTCAGTGCCCATTGTCAGCCCGCAGAGCTCTGGTCTGATGCCTTAAGAAGCCATTATAGTACACGCAATGTTTGAAAAGATAAGTTTTTAGAGCAAAGGCACCAGGAACTTCACACTAGCTTGTTTTCAAGTCTGAAGTGATATTGCAGTAATGCCACCTATTGCCTGCCTGGGAGTCCCAATCAATGGACCCCATTTCAATCTTAGACTGCAGGAAGAAAAATAATCTTTGAGTTTTCAAGAGGTAAAGGAGAATATTAAAAACACCCTTAAAAATACCAAAACACCCTTTGTAGCAATCTGAGCAACAGCTGATAGGAATTGTCAAGGCAGCAGGCCTTTCTACACCCTACATCCAGGGAAAGAGCCTGGATTTTGAGCTGGGGGGGGGCCATCGGGAGAAAGTTGAGATGGGAAACATTCTTGGGAGGAAACCCTCGCTCTGTTCTATAAGAAATGACAGTCTGCCCCTGCTGGAATTATTTCAGTGGTCTTGTTACACACTGGTGGGTCTCCGTGATCTCAGGTAAGGCAGACCCAGGGTGGCAGGGAGACTCCAGATGGAATAGGGTGAAATAGGGACATGTTCTCACAGCTTCAGGGTTCTCCCAGGAACCTCAGGAAAGGACATTTCAAACATTCAGTGTGAGGGCTTTGGATGACGACACATCTGAGCTCTTCAGCTTCGAGCATTGTGGAGCCTTTCTATCCCAGAGTGGCTTGGTGGTATATGTCACGTACTTGAATTTCTCTCTCAAAATCATCTAGGTTTTTATAGTGGGCTGAATTATTTTCCATGGTCAGAAAAGTCAGAGCAGTATTGTTCAACACCATCCCTAAGTGTTTATTTCATCGGAAATATGATACAGTGGGGTAACTTAGACCCACAGTCGGATTCATAGACTCTCCAAAGAGTCTCAAAGCTGTTGCTTATTCCTGGTCATGTGTGAAGGAAAAAGGAAATGATGGAAGCCTTACCAATTGGTTCAGGCCGAACACGTGGCTGGATGCGATTCTGGGCCAGAGGCATTTTGACTGCTAGCGACTAGGAAGCGAGGGCCCCTCCTGAATTCAGCCCTGTGAAATCCTGCAGTGCTGTGCTGGGAACTGTGGGGTGGGGTTACAAGGCTAAAGGAGCTTCTGCCCGGCAGAGCAGCTGTTGGAAAAACAGAGGCCTTTGAGCTCAGCACCTCACTTTTGATATTAATAAAAAAGATGTGGGAATCTAAATTTTGACTAATCTGTAGATTATTTTGTCATTTCATGGGTGAAAATACTATAGCAAAGCCCAAGTACCAAAACACTATAGATGAGACCAAACTGAGAGTCTAGAATATTCCCTAAGTTGTAATTGAAACGTAGCTGCTCATGTTGATTCTTGAGAGTGCAGTCAGGTTCTCAAACTTGGGACCCTCCTCTTACTGATGGAATGACACTATTGTCCAGGAAATCAGTGATACACTGTTTAGTATTAGATTTGTTGAAGTGAAACCTTGTCTGCAGAGTATTTGTCAGGAACTTCCTACTACTTGCTTGGGACAAGCAATGATGTGGGAGAAATTACAGGGAGCCCTTATAATGTCCGTCATAAGCTAAAAGTGATAATACCCTGAGTTTTCTTCAGAACTCAAGCTACTGATGCCATCCTCCATAGGCCTGGTTACATTTCCCGTGAGCCCAATTCAATCTTGTGAGCTAGAAGTGCCTGTGTCACTCCAACTTAGTGTATGACCTTGTCGCCTGCCCACAGCCCTTAATAATACAGACTGATGGTTATTTTGCTCTGGGTCTACTTTCCTAGAGTCTTGGGTGTGTAGTAGTAATAAAACTTTTACATTAGATGCTATTCCCCAAGAAGTCAGTCCTGGAGTTCCACAGTTGAGGGGCTGACCATGGTGGTGCCCTTCATATAGGCAGGGTGCAGGGTATCAGATGGAAGTGTGTGAGTCTTTCTGGTCCATCTCTTAGAAGCTGGTTATGCCACTTTGAGTTCTTCTGACTTCTCCAGGTGCCCTGGCTTATGGGAGGCCTTGGAGCCTCAGGGAGGGACAGCGTTCTTGTGACTCTTTCCCTCTTTCTCCTTTGCTCCATGTGGAAGCCTGGGGCACCCACTGGAGAACATTCATAGACCTAATTTCTGGGTTTTCCCTCCCATTCTACTCATCTGCTCCTTGCTCATTTACTTTCTGTTAGTCACTGAGCAATGTTCTCAATGTGAAGGCTGGTGTGTGAGGGTCGGCACGTGGCATCTGAGCACACGGAAACTGAGGACTAAGAGAGCAGAGTCCATGGCAACTCGAGATGCCAACAAGGACAACTGGGCCTCGGGCCCCACAGAGCAGAGAGGGAGAAAAGGGTTCAACCTACCCTAACTTTAAGTGTCCCAGCCCAATCCCAGGCTGTGATCTCACATGAGACACAATGTGACCATCAGGACATCATGTGGGAGACTCACAGGGCAGGGCTCCTGTTGGAAAGTCACAGATGCCTAGATTAGAAATACTATTCACAACCATGGGAAGAACTTAGACCTATAAGTCTGTATACAAATGACATTTTCTACTGGCTAATATAATAACGAAAAGGCACCTGGCAGCTGCCATGTTGTGACAGGAAATTTTAGTAGGAGACGAGATGTAAGTCAGAGATGACATCAACTCAAACATACAGGATGGAAGGCTCCAGTGAACTGTTTGTTCTACCTGCCCTGCTCTTAAGTGGAACAAATATTGGTAGGCACCTTCCTTTTGCTAAGGTTTTTCCAACATTGTGGACTCCACACACATAACTTTTGACTAATTCAAAGGTCAAACATCAGCTGACACAATTAACCACAAACAAGCTAAAATAACTTTGAAAATCCTAAGTCACAAACACTGACCAGCAATTCATTCATGCATAACTACTTATCTCTGGTCTCTGCAACCCAATTGTAGAATTAAACTCATGGAACTTGACTTTCAGAATAAGAGCCTCTTTATTTGGGGAAGAGTCCCAGTGCTGGAAGGCTCAGGCTGAGAATGAGTCAGAATGATCGTGGTGGCCTAGAATCTGATGTTGCCTTAAGGTTCCTTTTGCAAATAGGCAAGAAGCAAAAGGAAAAAAAGCTATGATATCTATTGTGCAAAACACAGCTGGAGGTCCCATGCAAACATTTACTGTTTTTAGATATCATTCAAGGAAATGGAAGATATCTTCAGTGTCTCTAGGATAGCTGGTCCTGAACCAGTCCAATGGAAAGTGCTCCAATATGGCAGCCCTTATGAGCATCCTGAGAGCATCTCAAGGTTGGGTTAGCAGTACATTTGGGATTAATTTTCAGTGCCAGGCTCAGTGTTGACCAAAATGATTTCCACGGTCCATACCATTAGCTAAAGATATATGGTGAGTGTAGTAATACTGACTCTGACAATTATAGGGTAGCAGGAACTGCAAAACTCTAGACATGGACCTCAGAGGCTGCAGCCATACAACTAAGTTTTGCTTTCTTAGCAGTAGTAGTGTGTTCCTCACAGTGGGAACTGGAGCAAGCAGGAGCAGGCTGTGGGTGGGTAGAGCCTTTGAGGACGGCAGTTCTGAATTCTACATCAAGACTGAACTTGCTCAAGGAAATTCTTTGGTTACAACTTCATTTCTGCATAGGACCATGTGAAGTACAGCACCGACAGTTTTAGGGGGCCCGAAGTGTACTTATAGGTCTTTCAATAGAAGATACAATCTTGAGCTCTATATGTATGAGACAGAACATGAAAGAAAAACTACCTATATCTAGTAAATAACATGCACTTCCAGAGGTTCAGTGTCCCCTACTGGGACATCACTGACAAAAACAGTGTGGAGTTAATGGGCAGAAGGGCAGTGGCTATAGTGTGCAGCTAAGGTCTAGGTAGTGCTGCGCATTTATTAGGATGAACACTGGAATGAGTTCAAAAGGTATGATCCTTGAGGTGGGGCTAAGGTTTCCCCAAATAGTTTCAGAACACAGATCCTGGTTACAAACTCTAATAACTTCTCATTCTCAACATTTCTGTGAATGTGCTGACATACAGCTGTTTACCTTGAATCACAAGGATAAAGTTTTCTGAGACGTTGGGATCAGCTCACAAAAATCTTAAACAGCGCCTTCAAAGCTACGTTAGTTTATGCAGTGTCTGAAAAGTTGAGTAATTTCTTCAGGCAAAACACATAAACTTGACCCTAATCTTGATTAGCATCTAAGGTGATATGTCAGTAACTCCATTTGTAGGCTGGGGGTTCTATGTCATGGGCTTGATTTCAGAGAAAATTTTCTCCAAAGGAAAGCATCTCATTCAAAATTATTCAGAGACAGACTGATAAGCACCCTACAAATATCTAAGCAGCTCATTTTTCCTCAAGATCTGGTCCAGAGCTTATGCAAATTGGTCAGACATGAGGTTCTTCCAGAACCAGAGTGTCTAGGGGTTTGAATTGGATTCTTCAGATGACAGGAAGGATGGGGAACATTTCTCAGGATGAATGTTGGGTCTCTGTGTGGGAAATAATGTTCAGAATATGCTGGGGATTACTTTCTCTTGCTGCACCCCAACTGGTCTCAATGATTTCACATTATGGTAGGGGCAGGGTGGCCACTTGAGGCTTAAAGTGGGACAAGGTGAGGGAACTAGGGAAATGGTCTTCTTAGTTCAAGTTTCACATGGGAAAGAAAGTGAGGAAAACTCTAGTTACCAACTGACACCGGGGAGTCTGGGCACCTATGTATCTGGGCTCATTGGCTTCAAAGACAAAATCACATGTAAACTGGGATGGCTTGGAATCCACAGGGTCTTCAGACCTCACCCTTACAAGAGTGCAGATGCCATTCTTAAGGCATTGTAGCAGCATGCAGAGGCCACATGGTATAGTGAAGTTAATTCTCTTCCCCAGACAGGAACATGCCAAAAGCACTGTGTCCTGCATAGCTTCCGTAAGTCTCCTGTTCCAGATGCTTCTTTCTGAAGGTGACCTGAAGCTCCCATTCATTATGTGAAAGAACCACATGAACTGGGCAACTACATTGCTTTGATACTAATAGTGCTTTTTGATTTACTATTCACTGGATCAATGAAACTTGTATGGCCCTCAGTTGTAGAAATGCACCAGTCTGCAGTGTGACCTCCTGAACCAAAGAATTTGTAACATTTGACTAATGGTGTAGGAGCTCCATGTGGGAGCAAGTGTATGTTCTGCCACTGTCTTTAGATTTTGGGTCATGAATTTATGACTGAATATTGGATACCATACTGAAGAATGGATATGATGGCAACTTGCACCCAATTGGAGTTAGGAATTCTACAATGATACATGGCTCAGAAGTGACCCAAGCCTTCTTTGGTTGTGTTTTTAAAGGTGTTGAGCAATGCTCACATGTAAGCATCTTGGAAGATATTTCATGAGTGATATCTGATATGCACTAGGTCTACCTGGCCGGTAAGATGTATATTTACGACCCTTAACTATTTACATGAACACAAGTTTGAGCAGTGCCATAGAGATCAGTGACAGTCACGCACTCCAGTGGTCCTGGTCTCTTGATGTGGATCACAGCTTCAGTTATATCGTATAATTCTAGAACCCATTCAGGAAGGGGGATACCCTTAGATATATTGAGCACTTCAACTGGATAGGAAAAAAAAGGTACTCTTGGTCAAAGGCTGGGATATTGGTGTGGGCTTGCAGGCAATGAAGGGTTAAATACTTGACGCTGGTAGTAATCTGCCTTGAAGAACCTTGTTTTAATTTGGGGCCAACAGCATGAGAAGCTAGCAGCACAAGACCCCAGTGTGAATCTAGGTCAGGTGCAGATGCACTCCTCTCAATTCTGTGAAAGCAGAGCCTTATCTGTCGGGTGAATATCCGACCAACAGACTCCATGGCAGTTCTTTCATACCAGCTTTATCAGGGTGGGTGAACAGTTAGGAAAGGGGATCCTTACAGGATTCTTCAGTTGAAATGGCAGATCAGATGTTTGTCAAGGTCACAAAGACTAAACATGGCTCAGGTAGCTCATGTGATGGTAAGGGAGGAGCCAGAAGCACAAGAAGCTTAGATAATGGGATACTTTAGATTCTCTGCTCCTATTTACCCTGCAGAGCATAATAGGGCAAAAAGGATCCAAGATAGTAGCAACAAATGACTGCAAGATGAGCAGGGATGGGCCTTGATCCACAATGGAGTACGATCCTCTCGCTTTTAGACTCATTGGCTCAACCCACTACTGATTTTAAAGTATCCAGGTAAGCCTGAGTCCCTAGAACATGGCAAACTAACCAGATTTACACTAACCAACATTCCAGTTAGATATAGTAACAAACTGAAAACTCCTCCTCCTGGACTACTCGGTACAGTGAAGATGAACAACTTGAATGCAAAATGTTCAGGCCCTGAGACAGCCATTGTGCAACTCAGGCTAGGAAGTTTAAAATAACGCATCAAGAGTGCTTGGAAATGTAATGCACTCACAAGCTGCAAGTCCGCATACTCCAATGTAAAACCAGTAGTAAAGGCCGAATGGATAGCAGTGATACTTAAGGCTTCAAGTCCTGAAAAATCATTGGATTCATATAGAAGCCAGTGGGTCAAGGGCCATTGTAAGACCATCCAGGAGAGAGGAGGTTCCATATATTGTTTTGCAAGTTAAGCATTCCCACCATGATTGGGTCAATGCGACCCCTTAACTTGACCTAGTGGCCTAATGCCAGTAAGTTTCCTGCTGTTTACTCAATCCTGTTTTCTGGAAGACCAAAATAGCCCCTCTGTTACTCTAAACTTAGCCTCCTGACCTAATAAAAGTAAAGGGGATGCTGGCCATGGTTAACCCAGCTTTTCAGTTCTAAGGCTTCATCCAATCTAAGGATGATTGCCTTCTGAACTCTTGCCATTGACATCCTCACAGGTAATCAAAACTGCTCGGCAATGGAAAGGAGAGAGGCTAGAATGGATAACCACACCAAGCGTCATGTGGAAATCCATCAGCATCACTAAAGGAGCAGTCAGGGAGTGCACTCTAATTACCCTGATTTAGTTTGGACCTAGGATGCTCTGTACAACCTGCTTTCTTTCCTGTTTCTCAGGCTCACGGATGAACTAACAGCAGGGATGGTACTGGGCTTGTGGAAATTATCAAGCACTGACAAGTTATATGCAGCCCAGCTAGTTCATGATGAACAAGTAGATCATTAAGTTTCAATTGGGGGTTTCAAGGACAATAAATCCTTAGCAACACTTTCCCTTTCTGTAGTCAGGCAAGTTGTTCCAAGCATAAGATCCATAAAGACCTAGGATTTCACCGATAAATCTCCCAAGCCCATGATTTTCAGATCAGCGCAGTCCTCCTGAGAAGTTTTATATTTCAAGCATGATCAGAGCAGAGTGC
Source organism: Dinomys branickii (assembly GCA_004027595.1). NCBI lineage: Eukaryota > Metazoa > Chordata > Mammalia > Rodentia > Dinomyidae > Dinomys > Dinomys branickii. The sequence goes on from PVLD010016844.1 coordinate 35,211, forward strand.
AATTTCTCATAGCTGGCCAGGCACAATTCCCATCCTCCCTTACCATCACTTGGGCAGCCTGAGCCATGTTGAGTCTTCCTGTCCTTAACCAGACGTTTGATATGGCATTTCAACTAAAGAATCTTTTAAGCATCCCCTTCCTGTTCACCCAACCTCATAATGCTAAGATCCTGGTGGATCTTTCCAGCCAGTACTCCACTAGCTAGAGCTCCCTTGAGTCAGGCAAGTTGAAAGGTAAGAGTCTGACAACCTTCTCAACATAACTGATGGAAATATTTAAGGAGATGGAAGCCCACCATGAACTGAACCAACAAAAGTGACAGGTACAACAAGATAGGGTCCCATCACTCTTCTAGGAAGAAGCACTTAGGATCTTAATGGCATAGGCCAGAATGCTGTGTAATTGGGCCATGGATTTTAGTCTCCTTGTGACACAAGGCAGCTTGAACTTGAACAAGTGTGAAGAGATGTTTGGGTAGACCTCTCCCAGACTTTGCACTTGAGATCTTTGGGAAATTAGGTACCAGAGCCCCACTGAACTGCATTCTTTCCACAAACATACAGGAAATTGCTGACACAGCACTCATAGGGTTCCACTGAGATGCCAGCGTCTACACTCATTTCCTTTAACAAGAATGTCCTCCTTACATTCACTTTTTTACATGATCAGGGGCATAGCAGTATGAGTGTTCTGGCTTAATGACTCCAAACTTCTCCACATAGCAATAAATCCTGAAGTACCAAATGTTCAATACAGCTGTCATGAAGCTCCAGTGTTCTGATGCATCTCTTCTCCCATGGTCAAGGTACCCTGCAGGCAGGATAGACCATGCTGTTGGAGTAGGCTGAACCTATTACAAATGTTACTCTTCCTGAAGCCAACAGCCTTTTTGATATAAGCACGGAGAACCACAAAGTGGCTCAGTCTCAGTACAGCAGGATGCCTGGAGCGCTTCTCAGAGGCAACTCCAGGGTGGATGACAAAAGCACCATGAGTCATGATATGCTGCACTGTTGTCTGGAGCATGCAGGAGGTTTAGTGGAGTTCAGTACATCTGTACTCTGTGACAGACTTCATCTGGCCCAAGTAAATCTTGGCTCCATGCTGATGCTTCTTCTCTTCATGGTGAATGGTGATGAATTCTAGCAGACACACAAGCTACTTGGACTGAGTGATCTCGGTGAAGGAAAGCTACTCTGCAAGACTAGATTTACTCCACTTAATGCCATCACTGTGGCCCTCCTTGAATCTGTTTACCATCTCACTGCGCATCCAGTGCAACCATGGAATTAAAAATTCTTTTATTGACTAAGGTATTCACTGTGGATATGTTTTATATCATTCCAAGAATTTCCTTCCATTGTGATACGGCTATCATGGAAGAATCCTGTGTTCTATCCCAGAAACATAGGCTGGGGGCTTAGCACCTAGACACATGTCCCGTCACATATGTGGGACAACCAGTATTGGCATGTGGCTTTGTTAGCCTCCACATCTGCTGTGCTCTTTACCCTGGGCTGGCGTGACTTCCTTGGTTAAAGGGCATCGCTATGCTAGGATGGGCACTTTCAGTAGTAGCAGAGTGCCAGTCCAAATTTAGGAAGCCCAGTTTGAGAGACTATGGGGAAAAGAGAAGGAGCCTGTGTCCCAATAACCATCCCTCACCCCTACAGAAGTAGAACTCCTTTGCAATAGAAATTAAATACAGTTTGGTATGTTTGAATATATAAACAGTATCAAGTGTGAAAAAGGAAGCAGTTCTGTTTACTTTTATTTTTGATGGATTTTACTGTATTTCATGGCAAAGATGTCAGTCTTCCCAACCAAAACCTACAGGGCTATAGCCAGGCAGGGAGGATGTAATACCCAGGTGTCATCTGATGTCAGGAAGAGCCTAAGTTCTTCCTTTCCTGGTGGTGTCTTCTAAAAGGCTGTTGGAGAACAAGGCTGGGCTGGATCAGCAGTGACCCTGCAGGTCTCCGTGTACAGGGTTGTTATAGTCAGGTTTGCAAGGAAATCAACACAGGACACATAACTTACAGGATTATTTTATAATAGCCACCCAAAGAGTCACATACAAAGTACAGGAAATCTGTCCACACACTACAGACATAAAGAATCGAGCTGAGAACCTGGATCCCACAGCAATGTCTTGCATGAGTCCAGCTGAACACCTACTGCCCATCACAATTCCTCATGCCAGTCTGTTCCACAGATCTGCACTGGGGAGGCTAAAATGTTAGTGGTAAAAGCTAGAAAGTCTGTCAGCAAGATGAAGGATCTGTGCCAGCAGGCTGAGGGATCTGCCATGAAAGCAGGAAGCAATGCTCAAGGAACCAGAGCTCCCCAAAGTACCACAGCCATCCTCAGCATCAGCAGGGTCCCAAATTCCTCTAACAGCCAAGTCCAAAACAAGAAAACCAGCAAAACAAGCTCCTCCGGAAGAACCAACAACTCCCTAACAGCATTGCTAGTCCTCCTCTTTATTTTGTTGGCAACAACCCTCAGGAGAGCCTTCCACACCCAGCAGCAGGCTGATGCAGTGCAGCTGTGTGTTTCAAGTTGACCGCCAGTTGTAAATCCACAAGGACCATCCGGGTCTTTACAGGACCTACAGGACCTCAGTGTATTACAACTCCACTCACATTTCATGCACAGGAGATGAGGGCTCTGGCAGCACAAGTTCAGCAAGAGCTGCCTACGGCTGGAGCCTCTCTCTGCTCATGAAACCTTGGCCTCTATTTGTGGCCTCATATAGGACCAAGGCTTGTGACAGGCATTTAACATTTCATGGGTACTGGAGATGAATATCTAAGAAAATCGTAAGAGTCAGGACTGGGCCGATCCTAGCATAGCTTACTGAAAACATGGGCTTCCCTGATAATGAATTCTGAATAATTTCAGCGTTTTCCATCAGACCTGTGTCTCTGGAGCACTTTGCTGTGAAATCTCCAGGGCAGTTTGATAGCTTCTTGGGATCTATGCCTTTCCTTGTTAGAGACTGACATGCCTGTTAGTCCCTCTGTTTGCCCAGCTGTGAGGCTCAATGTGTCAGCAGGGTGAGTAAATCCCAAGCTCCACAGTCTGAAGGTTCTGAACTCACCTATAGTTGGAAGACACCAAGGAATCTTTCTGGGAAAATGAAGCAGAAGGTGAGGTTGCCTTCTTGGGTGCACACTGAAGTGTGACCAGGGACTGTTTGTTCGCAGAAAGACAGATGACAAGAAACATGTCTGGCCAAGGACATTTCAACTTGGACAAGAAAAATGTCAAGGAATCAAGATTGTACCTATGCCATTATTTCCAAGTGAGTGACCTAGTTGAAGGTCTGTCCAGGGTCAGGGAGTTGAGATCTTTCAAAAAGCTGTGGGATAGAAGCAAAGGTGGTTTATATACTGTGCTACAGGTGTTGTGAGAGTCTTCACACAGAAATGAGCTCTGCCAGGCAGAGGACAAAAGAATGAGAAGCGCAAGTAGTTTAAACTTAGAATCTCAACTCTACCAGGCATAGGAAAGGGCCAAATGGCACGCCTTGGCTTTAACATCAGCTAAAGTTGGGGGAGGCTTCAGGACATGGCCAGAGTAAAGCATGGAGTCAGGGGCAGAGGCAGTGTTGCCCATGCCAAGTGCAACCCAGGCTGCCCTCGAAAGATTCTGCACATCTGAACCTCTCAGCTTCTCAGTCTCTGTACTGTGCCCAATGAGTGATCTGTAGAATTAGTCGGGACTGATCACTCCTTTGTGACAACTACTGCAGAAGCTGTGCCAGACTTCCTGACACCCTCCTGAAAAACTGACTCCATGACAGGGTCAGACAGGCCGGGTACTAGAGTTGGATGGTGAGAAAGAGGAAGCTCAAAGTGGTGAAGGCTAAAGATCAGTGTCAGATGCTGCATCCTGAAGGGCTCTCGCAGAAGCAACTTGAGCAGCAGGGGCACCAGGTGTCATCTCAGAAGTGGCCTTCCAGGGTCGGGTGTTTGGTCTTGTGAAGCATAGCCAGACGAACATGTAGATACACTGTATGTTAACTGTACAGTGTGTTTTTGCAGACTATAGCAGGTGTGGATCACAGAGCACCCCAGAAGGATTACAGGGCTCCATTCAGAAGGTCTGGCTGAGGTCCAGAAGGTAGAAGGTGAGCTTGGAGAACTAGGAGCTGCAGCTGAGGGCAGGCAGCATGGCACTCGTGTGGTAATGTTAATCTAAAATGATTGTTCTCTACAGAATGGCATATTGCTGAGAAAACTCGTCAAATGCATTTCATTCTCCATGCAGGTATGGCATGGTCAGTTGTCATCCCCCCAAAATATAGCCGCACATCCCCATCACAGGTCTCTTCTTAGGCCATGTGTGGCTGTGAACGCTGAAGAAATCCTGCCTGTAACTAGGGGTACGCATCACACTAGTTACTCATATTGTCACTCAGACAAAATCAGTAAGCAAAGAATATTTTGAGTAAAATTTTAATGGACAGAAAGGAGTGCACTGTGAATGATTAACTAGTAGTGTTTGTAGCTACTCCAAGGGCTTTCTGTCTCAAACTTGTTTCAGTTTCTTCAAATGGGACTAGAAGTGTCCCCCAAATAGTCTCAGATCTCTGATGTCAGCTGCTGTCCACACAGTGTCTCCTTCCAAACCCTTCCACAGCTTCCAATGAAGTAAAATGGTATGGCTGAGGTTCTATGTACCTTTTAAACTCGTGTGAGATACTGTTTGCCTTGAGCTGCTCCTCAGAGCTCATGGTCAGCCTGCAAAAACCTGGATCGATGCCTTAAGCCATTTCAATGCCAGGACATTCTGTAAAGATGACGGTCACTCCTTGTGGGCATTCCACTTGGCCAGGTGAGGGTCTCAGGTGATACTGAAATGATGCCATTGTTGACTGTGGGTTCCATGCCACAGGGTTTATTATGGACTTGAAGTCTACAGAAAGGAAGATCCTTTTATGATGTATTATCTCAACAATAATTGCTCTTTAAATACCTAGGCTGCTCAGAACAACTTTTTCTAGAATTAGAAACAAGCTGATAAATACTGCCAAGCAGAAAGTCCTTCTAGACCAGTGAAGAGTTTGGAGCTGGGATCATGGGGATAATGGCAGAAATGAGAAACGTTCTGTCAACTCTCCCTGCAAGTGTGTGGGAAATGATATCCTGAGAATGCTGGGAATTGTGATTTCAGATGGTGTAATGTGTTTACACTCAGTGATTTCAAGGTATGAAGAAGGCAGAAGGTTCCAGTAAGCCTCAAAATCAAATAGGCTGAAATACGAGACGTGATGGAAAATTGGAGTCAACATTTTAGATTTTAAAAAGTCTCATTACAAAAGGAGTCAGTATCTGGGGAACCCAAGGAGCCAGGCGAAGGCCTTAGCTCACTACAGTGTCCTGTGGAGTCCGCATCAGGAGTCCAGATGGTCTGCAGTGAAAAAGCTAAAGGCTCTGGGCTCAAATGTGGAAGAGTCTACGCTGGAAGCCAGGAGAGGACGTGCCCGGCGAAGGTGAGGACTGGAGCCCCTCCAAAGAAACAGGACAAATAAGGAGGAAGGGTTTGTTCTGACAAGCTTCTGAAGGCAATCTCGCCTAGGGTGTGTCTTGCACACCCCATATTATAGGGAGCCAATATATTGGGTGTTTTAGTCAAATGGACACACTTAGCTATCAGAGTGCATGTGTCGGTGTCTTAGTCTCCTGAACAACCCTGATGACATCTGGCTGCTTGAGGCAATGGCATCAAGCTTCTCAGTGGTCTCCATAGCCAGCTACGGTCTGGGTCAATCCTTAATCTTCAGACATTGTTTCCACTGAAATGACTTGGTGTTTCTTCTTCTTGGACCAAAGTCATCAGGAACTTCATCCTAGCAAGGTTAGGTCTAAAGTGATACTGCAGCAAACTAGTCATTCCCTCTACTGAGAACTGTTTCACGCATGGCATATAGGAAGGACAATGAAAAATCTGATGTTTTATTCAGAGCCATATGAAGAATCAGAACTGTCCTTCAAACATAACTAAGCTGCGTCAGTGACATATTTTTGTATGTTCTGAGCCTTGGCTGGTGGGACTTGTTCAGGCACCAGCCCTCCCTAGCACAGGAAGAAAACCTGGATTTTGAATGGGGAGCCATCAGGATACGGTTCGGATTCAGGAAGCATTCTTTGGAGAAACACTGACTGTCTTCATAGGAAATGTTATTCTCACCACACAGAAAAGGTTTTCCCAGACTAGTTACACCTGTTTGGTCTGAGAGATGTCAGATCATAAGGGCAAAAACTATGGCAGGGAGACGCAGAATAGGGTGAAGTCAGTAGGGAAATGGTGTCCCCATAGTGATGACATTTCAAGCTTACACTTTAATGGGGAGGGGCTCTGGCTTGTATGCTCAGATGGATTTGATGAGAGTGAGTTACAGGACTTGCCCATGAAGCAGGTGGAGAGAGCATTGGAGGATCTTGGATTCTCTTCCAGGTTCCTGCTCTCAATGCCTTGTGCCTTCTCCTTTGGGCAGGACACTTGATCTCAGTCACACGTAGCTCTCACTTATGTCACCATTGCTGAACCCACTAAAAAGCACGCTTGGTCGATCGCAGACCTGTTTTTTTGTATTCACGGGGCCTGGACACAGTGATTCACATGTATTCTTCCCTGGACTTCTCTTGAGTTCCTCTTCTGGTGTCTTTTGACCTTCATTGTCAAAGGCACTGGGCTCATGGAGGTTTATGAGAAAGTTATTTTTCCAAAGCAGCTGTGAGTTGAAGTCATTTACTTTTCTGATGACTTAAAGTATCACTGCATCTCTAAAAATAAGAATGCAGAAGGTTGGTGAAATTGGAATGATCATCCTGGGGATCATTTTTCTATTTTCTGGTGTATTTGCACAAAGCTCTGCCCTCAGATCCTCAGGTCCTGCTGAGCTGAGCCCTTTGCTAGGAAGCAACAGGCACATCAGAGAGGCTTGTACCTGCCCTGCAACTGGCAGGAATGGCCTGGTTTTAATGCCTTTTACCAGTGCTCTGACGGGAGACAGAACTCGGTGGCTGTGTCCTCACTGCTCTTGGAAGCTGCCAGCTTCAGGAAACATGTAGTGGCCTTCGGACAGGCAGCACCAGACAGTGCATGGCGCCCGATGAAGCTTTTATATCAACACAGTATCCTACCTACAATTTTAGCTCTTTCATGTTTTTCCCAAGCCTGGAGAGACCTCTCTTCATTTCCTTGAAAAATTTGGAGTTTCTTTGAAAGATACACGAGTTCCCTAAAAATCTTTCACAGCCTGAGGTTACCTCCCATTTTCTCCTTTGATGCGACTTACACAAGGCCTGTAGTATTCCTCAGTATCGCCTTCCTTCCACGTCAGGAAATAATAGAAGGTGGCATGTGTCCTTCTAAAGTTTTGTCACATTAAGTCATTAAGGACACACTCAGCCTAGCTGTTCTGTCCTCCATACACGACCTCGGTGGTGGTGAAAAATGTCTGTTTGCCATCCATATACTGCATTTCTCCAAGAAACACTTCAGATTCTTCAGAGTTGCTGTCTGCTCTCAGATCTGTCCTTTGCGCTCTCATGGTGAAGCAAGGGCGGTGTGTTCCTGCTGTGCAGAAGGAAGCACAGGCCATGTGCATCCAACTAGACAGTGATACAGGGAGGGCACATCTCACGGGACAGGAAATACAGCATCCAGTTATCCCAGAGAGCACAAGGAGCTCCACTGACTCAGCCTGTCCTGGCAGAGATGAACAGCTTCTTGATTTTCCTGGGCACATCAGAACCTGGTCTGGCCTCATCTGATGGGCACCATGACAAGGGCTATAAACCTCTTGAATGCAGTACGGCTCTGGGCTTGCTCAGTCTGGCAGTGTGGAACAGCAAGTTCTTCATAGTGGCCTCAGATATGGAGTTTACCTGGAGCTAAACGTACTAAGCTGGAGGCAGCAACTCAAAAGACAGGCAAGGCTGGCACAGATCTGCACATCTGTGACCACATTCCTGCAAGTGCAGGGAGCTCGGGGTGACTGCAGTATGCTCGAGTAGAACTTGGAGGGGCTCAGGACTAAATTCAGTCAGTCTGATGCCACTCACACCCTGGAGTGTTCAGCTGCCTGGTGCTCAGACTCTGGGGCAGCTGCTTCCAGTCTCAGCGTGAGAGCTGACAGGGAGGAAATGAGTCTCCAAGGGGGATGTCAGAAATCTCAGCACCTGTTCCAAGTGATGTTCCAGGAAGGACACTGAGTCCATATAAATCTCCTGTAGGCACTGAAGCATAAGGAATAGGGAGGTGAAATTGGTGACCAGCTGCTGTCTTCTCTGCACAAATGAGTGCAGGTGCACCAATAGTGCAAAGTAGCTTGTGAAGATTTTGCACTTGTCCCAGGGAAGGGGCAGAATGAGGTGGGGAGAGTGTCCAGCGCACACCCACACCCACCTCCTGCACAGAATCGAGGTTCACCATTTCCAGGGCCTCTGCAAGAACTGTTTTGTGTCATCCCATGCGG
>PVLD010016845.1:0-43701 GCA_004027595.1 Dinomys branickii
AAAAAAAAAAAAAAAAAAAAAAAAAAAAAAAAAAAAAAAAAAAAAAAAAAAAAAAAAAAAAAAAAAAAAAAAAAAAAAAAAAAAAAAAAAAAAAAAAAGCGAATAACAGAAAGATAGTTGGAAAATCTACTGGATAAAAGTCAATAAACAACAGGTGAATCTAATAAGCCTTTTGTAAACAGATGCATCTTGAGACCATCCTCTTAAGTAAATTGGACATATATGTTTAAATATTGCGTTTCCTTTCTGGTGTGAGAAATCAAAAGGTTAAATTAAGACTACAATATATAGGATAGATATTATAAAACAGGATGAAAAAAGCTCAAATTGGAAGGGGAATGAGAGAATAGAGGGAAAATAAAATAGTGGAATGGAAAAGGACAAAAAAGAGGAAAATTGGAAATGGAGCTTTTGTAAATAAAAAGAGCCAGAGAGGTTGAAAGAGAGGAAAGGAATCAGAAAAAAAGAATTACAATACTTCATGTATAGATACAAATTCCCCATGATGTATGTGATCATTATGTATATCTAAAATGTAACAGTACAATTAATTTTAAAAAACAATAAGCCTCTTACCAGACTAAATAAGAAAATGAGAAGTTTATTTATTAAATTAGGGTTTAAAAGGAAGTTATCACTACAAACCCCACAGATATTGAAAGAATTAAGGGGATCACGTAAAGAACTCTATGCCGATAAAGTTGAAATTTAGAATAAAAGCACTAATTCATAAAAGATACAAACTTCCAAAATCACTGAAGAAAGAAAGATATTACAATGATTTGTTACTTTAAAAAACTCAATTCACATTTCATACTTTTCTAAAAAGAACCCTGTATTTACTGGTTAAGATTTCTACTACAGATTTAAAGAAAAAATATAAAACATTCTTCAAGACGTGTTATAACAGGACAGTGTTTTACATCATTTTTTTTGCTGTTTTGTTATAGAACTTCCATATGTACTTTAGATATTAACAGCTTAAGATTCATATGGCTTACAAATATTTTTCTCCCATTGTGTACATTAATGTTTCAGTCTGTTGATTGTGTGCTCTGCTGTGCATAGTTTGGTTTGGTGTAGTATCCCACATCTATTTTGATTCTGTAGCTTCTGGTTTTTGCTCTCATAATCAAAGACATTATGAAAAAGACCAATAATACTGTAGATTTGTAATATACTTTGAAATCAGGAGTGTAATACATTTGGCTTTCTTCCTTTTCAAGATGGTTTTGGTCTTTCTGGGTATTTTGTGGTTTCCATGAAGTTTAGGACATTTTTAATTTCTGTAAAAATATGCCATTTGACTTAGGTGAGAATGGCATTGAATAGCATTGTAGATCACTTTGGGTACTATGAGTATTTTTACTAATAATCGCTCAATTGAATGCCTTTCTATTTATTTATACCTTGAATATTTTCATTAATCCTGTATAGCTTTCAAAGTATATATTTTACTTCTTCAGCTAAATTAAGAACTGACCAATTATGAGTAAAGAGATTAAATTAGTAATGAAATCATATCAACAAAAAATTCCAAGGAAAAAAAGAATTCACTGGTTAATCTTACCCAATACTTAGAGAATTAATGTTAATTTTCTCAAACTCTTAAAAATATTAAAAAGTGGACTGAGCAACTCCGTTGAAGATAACAGTATGCAATGTGGCAACCATTATTAACACCTATGACTTTGTTTTGAGGTCATGTTTAGTTTTTGTGTTATTTTGATTTTGTCTTCATTGTCGTTTTGTTAGTTTTTTTTAATTTTCAAAATGAAGAAAACAAAACAAAATATTGAACAGGGACCAGTTTCACACTAATTTGACAAGTTTGTCATCCTCTGATTGAAAGCCAGACAAAGACATTACAAAAAAGGAAAATTTTAGCCCAATATTCCCGATGAATATAAATGTAAATACTGTCACCAAAAATCTGGTAAACTGAATGCGATAGTTCATTAAAGGAATTCCTCACTATAATCATTTCTCTTTCCTTATCAGATATAAGATTTACAAATATATTCTTTTTTTACTTTCTTTCTTTTCTTTCATTACACCCCCTGTATCCCTTTCCAATTAAGAATTTTCTCCCTATTTCATAATATCTAGTACATTCTAGTATTTATTTACAATTTTGTTTTCTGAAACAGGAGACAAAATGTTATATTTACACAGGACTGATATATTTCAGGTAACAGCATGGTCTCAAGATACATATATTTAAACATAAATGTCTCAAGTTTATTCTGCTTTATGTCTGAATATTACTCCTTTGTATAAAATAACTCTATCTTCTTTATCCATTTACCAGTTGATGGGCATTGGAGCTGTTTCCAAGATTTAGCTATTAAAACTTGTGCTGCTATAAATATATGTGTACATATATTGCTGTGGTGTGACGTTCTTTAATTTTCTTAGGAAGATAACCAGAAGGGGTACAGCTAAGTCAAATGGGGCGTCTAGTTTCAGTGTTTTGAGGAATCTCCACACTGATTTCCACAGTGGTTATATGATTCTATATTCCCTTAACAGTGGAGAAATATTCCTTTTTCCTCACATGCCTGCCAGCCACTTGTTATTTTTGGTTTCTTGATAATTGCAATTCTGTTTGGAGGGAGATCGTATCTCAGGGTTGTTTTAATTTGCATCTCTCAGATGACCAGTGATTTTGAACATTGTCTTCTATATGTATATGCCATTTCTGCTTATTCATCTGAGAAGTATCTTCATTTCAGATGTCCATTTTTTGATTGAGGCACTAGTTTGAAGAGTCTGATTTTTTTTAGTTCTTTATATATTCTATAGATTACTCTTCTGTGTAAGAAAGAGCTGGCAAAAAATTCTCCCACTCTGAGGGTCGTCTCTTCACTTGATGTGCAAAAGCTTTTTAGTAAGATCCCAGTTTTTGATTCTTTGTAATATTTCCCTCACAGTCTGGGCTTTGTTCATAAAGGCTTTGCCTACAACTATATCTTCAAGAGTTCTACTTATTATATCTTCCAGAAGATTTATTGTTTCTATTTTAATATTGAGATCTTTGATCCATTTTGATTTTAGTTTAGTGAATGGCAAAAGATATGGGTCCAGTTTTTGTCTTTAGCATGTGGAAAGCCAGTTTTCCAGGACTATTTATTAAAGAGGTTGTCTTTCTACCAGTGAAGCCATTTGACCCCTTTTTGAAGACGCAGCAGTTAAGTATGCTTGGAGCGATTTCTGGATCTTTTAATCTGTTCCATTGATCCTTGGATCTGTTCTTTTTTTTCTCCCAGTACCATGCTGTTTTTATTATAGTAGCTTTGTGGTATTATTTAAAGTCAGGGATTGTTGGCCAGATTATTGACTTTGTTGACCAGGAAATTTTTAGAATTCTAGGTCTCTTCTCATTCCAAATAACTTTGAGGATTGATTTATCTAGTTCTGGGATGTATACTATTGGTATATTCACCAGAATTGCATTAAATCTGTTTAACAATTTTGGGAGTATGGCCATTTTCACTATGTTGGTTCTGCGTACCCAAGACCAAGGATAGGAAGAACCTACCCTTTTCTCCATTTTCTGACATTATCTTTGAGCTCCTTTTTCAGAGTGTCATAGTTTTCATTGTAAATATCTTTTGCTTCTTTTGTTAGATTCATTCTAGTATTTTTATGCTATTATGAAAGGCAAGGTATCCCTAAATTCTCTCTCAGTGAATTTGTCATTTGTATACAGGAAGGCTATTGATTTTTGAGAGTTGACTTTGTATCCAGCTACTCTACTGAATTTGTTCATGAAATTTAACAGTTTTTTAGTGGAATTTTTGGGATATTCTATGTAGAATATCATGTCATCTGCAAATAATGATAACTTAACTTCTTTTCCTATCTTTATTCCTTTTATTTCTCTCTCTTATCAAATTGCTCTGACTAACATTTCCCGAACTACTGAATAGAAGTGGTTATAGTGGACATCCTTGTCTTGTACCTGGCTTTAGAGCAGACACTTTCATTTAGTTGATGACGGCTGTTGGTTTGTCATAGATGGATTTTATCAGATTGAGATAAAGATCATATCTTTCAATTGTTTTGTAGGGTTTTTATCATGAGTTGGTGTTGGAATTTGCCTGATGTTTATCTACTTCTGTTTAAATTATCATACGATTTTGCTCTTTGGCCCCATAATGTGGTTACTACATATATTGATTTGCATATGTTGAACTATGCCTATATCCCTGGGATAAACCCTTTTTGGTCTTGGGCTATAATCTTCTTGATGATGTGCTACATACTGTTTGCCAATATTTTATTTAGGACTTTTACATCTCTGTTCATTAGAGAGACTGGGCTGTAAGTTCTCCTTTTTGGTTGGATGCTCCTCTGGTTTTGGTATCAGAGTAGTACTTGCTTCAGCAATGATTTTGATAGTATTGCTTCCCTTTTGATCTGATTAAAGATTTTGAGAAGTAGTGGAATTAGATCTCTAAATTTCTTGTAGAATTCAACAGTGAATCCATCAGGACTTTGGCTTTTCTTTGTTAGTAAGCATTTAATTACATGTTCAATTTCATTGACTAATGTTGCATTATGTAGAATTTCTATATCTTCTTGATCCAGTTTTGTTAATTGATATGTATCTAGGAATCTCCATTTCTTCTGTGTTTTTCACCTTCTACAAATAAAGGTTCTCAAAGTAGGTATTTATTATCCTCTGGATTTCTGCATGATCTGTTACAATTTCACTGTTTTTATTCTTATTTACATAAACTTGGGTCTTTTCTTTCCTTTGTTGATAAGGTTGCTTAAGCACTTATCAATTTTATTTAAATTGTCATGTAACCAATGCTTTGATTCATAGATTCCTTGTATTTTTTTCTTAGCCTGCATTGCACTCATTTCTTCTCTATTTCCTCCCTCATATCAGCTTTAGGCTTAACTTATTCTTTTTGTTCCAGAAGTTTGAGGCTCAATATTATGTTGTTTGTTTGAGCTTGTTCTATTTTCCTGATGTGAGAATTCACCACTATAAATATCCGTCTTAGAATTTCTTTCATTGCTACCCATAGTTCCAATATATTTTCTCAGAATTATCATTTAGTTGTAGATACTGTTCAGTTTCCTCTTCAAATTCACCTATAACTCATTGGTAATGTAGGACGGTGTTATTTAATTTCCATATGTTTATGTAGTGTTTGTGCATTCTTTTATCATTATTTTCCAATTTCATTGCACTCTAATTTGATAATATGCATGACATAAATTCAATTCCTGTGCAATTACTTAAGCATGTTCTATGAGCCAGTGTGTGGTCTATTTTCGAAAATATCCATGCAAAGATAAAAAGAATGTGTTGTGATATTGTGGGGTGGAAGAGTTTGTAGATATCTACCAAATCCATTTATTTACAAGTTTGGTTCAACTCTGATATTTCTTTGTTGATTTTTTTCTACTGGATCTGTCCATCTGAGACAGTGGAGTATTATAGTCCCCCATTACAAATGTGTTAATTCTTTTTGATCTTTCACATCCTTTAATATTTGTGTAATATATTGGGGTGAACCATTATTTGGTGCATATGTATTTACGACCACTATCTTCTGTTCCTCTTGTAGTTTTTCCCTTCACAAGTACATTTGACCTTCTTTGTCTCTTTTGATCAGTCTTCCTTTGAAGTTCATTTTGTCTTCAATTAGATTAGCAACCCCTGCTTTATTCTGGTTTGCTGTCAGATGAAATGTTGTGCTTCTTGTATGCAACATACTGTTGGATCTTCTGCCATCTGTTTCTTCTGATGGGTTGGGTGAAATGAGAACATTTATATTGATTGTTTTAGCTGACATGTATTGTCTCATCACTGATATATCATTTTTCTGTTGTTGGCTTCCTGTCTTTCTCCTCTGTTTAACTCCTTGCCTTGCCTGGTGGCTTCTTTCCATTGGTGTTCCTCAGATTGTGGTCCTCATTATCTCTTTTTAAAATATCCTTCAGAACATTTTCTAGAACTTTCTTCAATTGTTCTTACTCATGAAAGTAATATATTTCTTCCCTGATTTTGAAAGATAGTTTTGCAGGTACATCAGTCTTGGTTGGAGGTATTTTACATGCAGGACCCCAAATATCTCCTTGGGGCTAAAGATCTTCTTGATTTAAGGGTTTATGTTGAAAGACCATCTATGATTCTGCTGGACTTTTCTTTACAGGTGATTTTCTCTAACAGTATTTAATATTCTGTTGTGTTGACTTTCTGGTCATGGATAATTGGAGTTCTATATGTCTCATTTATTGGATGTCAGTTTCTTTTTCCATGTAGGGAAGTTTTCTACCATTATTTCTTTGAGCATGTTTTTTATGTACTTTGTGCTGTCTCCTTCTTTCTCACTCCCATCAATCTTATGTTGTTCTTCTTTACATCATTATCCAGTTTTTGGATTGATTTTTCATGTCCCCCTGCTATTTATTTTAGAAATCTTTCTTTTTGTGGTCACTAAGCACAATCTTGCCTTCTTGGTCTGATATTCTATTCTCACCTTGGCTCAATCAGCTGCACATACTTTCAATGGAATTGTTAATCTCCTGGCTATCTGTTTGAATCTGTTTCATGGATTCCATTTCTTTTCTATAGTGGGCATATAGTTTCCAGCATTTTCCTAAGATCTTATATTTTAAAAAATTTTTTTTCTTCTCTAGATTTATTGGGCAAGTCCTTCACTTTGGTCATCATTTTTTAATCGGAGAGTGTATTTCTAATCTGATTTTCCCCATAGCCCCATTCACCTGTTTTCTGTTTTGCTTCTGCTGGTATCATTTCAGCAAGTTCTGTTAGGTGGCTTATGATTTCCTCTGTCTCATTATTCTCCTGGATTTGTTTGGGGTGAGGGGCTGGGCATCTGTGGTTGCATTTTGTTTCTGCATTCTTGTCATTTTCTATTTTTAAATTATACCTCATTTTCTGTTTTGATGCTTGCAAATTGCCTATTGTAGATAGTTTACCATTGGTGTTGAGGCTTCCCTAGGCAATGTCTATTATTCAAAGATGTCTCCTGTCTACAGGTGGCTCTTGGTCTTTGTGTCTGTTCCAAGGTTCTACCTCCTCAATTTATTAGAGATAAGTAGTTGCTGTCTATTTGACTCAGCATCCAGTACTTTGGTACTAGACTATGGTGCTGGTTATGACCCCAAACAAACACTGTGTTGTCATAGAATATAGAATAACTGATTACAACACATATGACACTCTGGCTAAAGCAGTACAATTAACAAAAACATTAGTACCAAGCATAGCCTAGAAACTGACAAACAATTATAAGTATTAATTTAATAACTTTAACCATGTGAGCAAGCTCTACAGTTATATAACAAAATCCACCATAAACAAGGAAATTGTATGTGATGAGTTTTCCCTTAATTGAGTGATTTTACCCTGTGGGTGGGAAATTTATGTGACATGGAGACAAAGAAGAGAAATAAATGAAGAGGAATATAAAAGAAGCAAAACTGGAGGACAAAGGATGATCTCTGAAGCTTTGGGAAAGTGGAAAGAAAGAATGATGGAGAAACCAAAAGAATATAGAAGTGAACTAAAAAGACCAGACATAGTGTTCAGTCACTCAAAAATATCAAAAGTTCAAGAAAGTTGAGGGAAGAGAGGGCAGAGGTGAGCAAAACAAACAATAAAAAAGGAAAATACAGAAAACCATAAACAACACAGAAAAACCATAACCAGACAAACAAAGGAAATGAAATTAAAAAAGAGAAAGAAAAAATTAATAATAATACTGTTACTTTGGTGTCCAAGTTCTATGGTAGTGTTCAAGTTAGAGCCCAAATCTCTCCTGGGTAACCCTGCCAAGTCTGCAGAAGGATAACTGCTGTATGTGAGGCTGATCTTGGCTTCCAGATATGAGAACTGGGCTCAGTCTTACCCAGTACTTTTCTATATATCCCTTGTTGGCCCATCCACTCATTACCTTGTTTGTCTCTGCTTCTCTCTCTCAATTGCTGTGGTACCCTCATAGAGACAGGCCAAGGTTGCTGTCAGTCCTGTGTACAGATGGATTCTGTAGTCCTTGCACAGCCATTTCTGTTCCACTGCCAGATCTCTGTCCTCCTGTGCTGCTTTGCAGGGCAGGGTGGGTTGTGATACTGTGGGCTGACTCTCTGCTGCTGCCACCACTGAGGATACAGCTCAAGGCTTCTCAGGCCCACTTCCATCTCTTCTCCTACAGGGGTGTGCCAACCTCCAACTCATTGCTGTGCTTAGGCTTAAATTCCTTGCATCTACATCTCTGTCCCAAGTCACTGGTTTTGGGGCTGCCGCCACCTTTGCCACCACTGGTCACTGCCACTGCAGTCCTTAACCTCATTGTCCATAGAGTCCCAGTTAATTGCTCTGGCACAAAACAGGACAATGAAACAAAACAAACAAACAAACAAACAAACAAACAGAACCTGGCTGCTAGTCAGAGAAGGAGCAGTTCCCTGGTCACTCGCTCCTGTGTGTGCCTATGAAATTTGCTGCCAGGCTGTAGGGTCCTCTGTCTGAAGGAAGGTAAAATAAGCAGAATCTCTCCCGTGTGGCTTGAGTTAGCTGCACTATTTTAGTCTACTTACTTTTTTTAAACTTCCCAATATGGGATTCCTGTTCTACCCACAGGCGGGAACCTCATAGGCAGCCCTGTGCTCATAGGTCATTAAATTCTAGGTTTTGTTTGATGTACAGTTCTCTTATTTCACATTGATTTGGGCACTAGGATGCATGTTACCTCCTTTCTTCCAATTACCTGTGTTTTTTGTTGATTTTCTCTGAGGTCTTCCAAAGTGGCTCCTCCCCTAGTCTACCATACTGCAGCTCTACTTCTTATTTTCACTTTTTGACTGTGTTCTCAGCAGTCCAGAAATTTTAATTTCCATGAAAATTTTTATTTTTTTCTTTTTCTTTCATGACAAGATAAAATTGACCATTTTCTTGAAAGACATAATTTGTTGAAAGCCACACAGTAATATATGGATAATATGAATAATTCTGTGTCTATGAGAAATGTTCAATGAACAGTTAAGACCCTGACAAGACAGACGCTCCAAACCTAGATGCTTGTATAGATGAATTCTACCACACATGTACGGAAGTTGTTATGCCAATTCTCTGCAGTGCCTTCCAGAAAGTAGAAATAAATAAGTTATTCTGTGAGACTAGAATTCCTCTAATATCAAACAGGATGAAATCTTCAGACAAAAATCTGTCATGTACTACATGCAAGATGCTCACAAAATGTTAGCAAATTGATTTCAACAATGTATAAAAAGAGTTATATTTTAGAACCAAATGAGATTTATATGTGGTATACAAACTTAGTTAAACATTTGAAAATTATTTAATTCATTCATCAAAATAAGTATTTGATGAAATTTGAATTCATCACAAAAATGTTCAGAATAATGTTCAGCAAATGTTGACAACAGAATGGCAACTTCTTCAATTTGGTCATTCATTTCTACAGAGCTGAGTATGGTGGCACATGCCTGTAATCCCAGCACTCGGGAGGTTGAGGCAGGAGGACTGTTGTGAGTTCGAGGCCAGCCTGGGCTACAAAGTGAGCTGAAGGCCAGCCTGCACTGCATAGTGAGACCCTGTCTCACAAAAGACAAATAATAGTAATAATAATATCTACAAAAGCACCTGTGGTTCACATCGTACTTAGTCATGGAAAAATAGATGCATCCTTGCTAAGATCAGGAACATGGCAAAAACACTGTCATTCATCAGTTTAATGGAAGTACCAGCTAACATAATGAAGAATTAAGAGGAAACAAAAGGTATATGCATTTACAAGGGAGAGATAAAAATGTCTATGTTTGCATATGACATGGTTATGTATGTAGATGATCCAAAACAACTAAAAAAAAATAAGTGCTCTGTATTCCTGGAACATGTAAGCAATTATTATATGGCTGTAGTTGCAAGTTTAAATGTGAAGCCAACAGCTTCTCAAGTGCTTATATTATATATCTAGTACAGGAATATAATATGAGCACTTGAGAAAAATGTGAAACCTGAAAACAATTTCAATGTTTCCTCAATAGACAGGTGCTTACAACAATAGCAAAAGTATTTTGTGAAATTTTAGGCAATTAATATTAGTTAGATCCCTATTAGATGACCTGGGAAAAAGATAATGTGATTTTAAGAGAATAAATAAAGATTCATTGCAACATACATATAGTTATACACAGACATAGATATTCTATGTTTGTCATTGTGATGACAGAAAACTTTCATTTCTATATATATATATAAATGTGTATATATATAAAATTGTGTGTGTGTGTGTGTGTGTGTGTATGTGTATGATTCTGTGAGATGCGCAGAATACACCATGAGCTGATGAAAGTGCTTGTACTGAGTGAACAGAAAAGACATGACATATATGTGGACACTGAGGGTTATAGTTGTCAGTCAGTTATTTTATAAGGTATGAGCAAATCTTACTGTCCTAATAAAAATAATCAATTTTATAAGAACATTTCCATTTTATCTTCTGTTCTCTTCTTCTATTCTTCTCAATTCTCTCTTACTTTAACTTCTGAGATGTAGTTAAAAAAATCTGAAATATGAAAAATAAAGTTTTAAATTCCCAGTAGGTCCTTTATTGCTTGCTTAAGGATATTTGGAGAATTTTGTTTGCAAATCGTCCTTAGTTGGGACATATGCCCTTTATCATGCTAGCACACGTCAGAAAAACTCCCTCAGAATCTGGGAGCCCTTCAGTTGAGTTCACTTAATAAAAGAAAAATACATAGAAAGTAACTCACAGGAAGTAGGGTGATTAAATTTAATGATGGGGTTTAGTGTGATCCTTTGTCCTTTCAGATTCTCATGCATAGTGTGTTGCCAAGCAATGCACTCAGGGCGGAAGCACTTCGTGCTTTTGTGCTGTGAAAGCATCAATACTATCAAAATATTAATTTTATTAAAATTTTTAAGAATACATTGTCTTCTTACAGATGGAGGAAATAAATCTGAGAAACTAATTTGCACAATGCCACCATTAGCATGCTCAGGATTTGAACCTAAGAAGACTTAGTAGGCTTTTGCTTTTACAAAATAATGCCTTCCTTTTTCAAAGTGATTCAGTTTCCTGGAAGTAAACATGGGCACACTGGACTTACTTTGGCTTCCTTATTCTATTATGCTATGTAACTTTCTTTGTTTTGATTTCTCCACGTATTTATAGAGCCAACAGCTCAGAATATTTGAATGAGGTTCCTCTGTATTAAGAACATATGCCACCTCTTATTGTGATGCTTATATTTTGTGCTACCCTTAAAACACATTGAATTTTCTACCTATGTACATCAACTAATTATGGTTCATGTCTGTGTTTTCTATAAATTCAAAAAATTAAGATATTTTGGGATACATCTCATCTTCCCATGATGCTGGGGTAATACGGTGGTTAAACATCCCAGATGAAGTTTCTTTAGGTCTTGATCACAGGAGTAAACTGTAAGGTTATGAGAAATATCATGCGCAGGTAGAAATTCCCTGCAATGAATGTCATCACTCTGTATATCTGAAATGTACCAATAAGATGCAAAGAAAAAAATAAAATTTTCTGAACATATAAACAGAAAATTAGCGGTTGAAATTGGGAGGAAATAGAAGCTACCTTGGTATATGTGTGTGCTGAAAATTCTTCTAAAATATGCTATACAAGTGGTAAGGCCCTGGTTTTTAGGTTTATATTTGATTTATGTCAAACATCTAAAACGAGGAGTAAAATTAGAACATCTGTAAGTGAAACTGCACTGACTCGATCTCCTGAAATTCACTGTATGTTTCACATTTTAAAGTAAGGAAAATGGAGACACTAAGAATTTAAATGCAAAGAGAGACACTCAAACAGAATTTTCAATTACCGTTAGATAACTGTTATCTGAATGTAGTTCCAAGAAGTAACTACGTTATTTATGGTAATTGCCAACAAAAAGATAGTATTATCCTTCCACTTTTTTTCTTCTTATTCTCTGTGATGATGTGAGAAGAGGAGAGATATTAGCAACAATGTTTTATACATTCTTTTACATTAGTGAATAAAATATAGTACACAAAAGTTTAATTCTGATTTCATCAAGAGGGATTTTCACTTTTATTATTGCAGAGCGTGCATGCAAAACAAGGACTCACAGATTACAAAGAAATTCCAAAGCTTTTTCTGAATAAAAGAAACTTCCAGATGTGTTTACTATGGCTATGATGTTAAATATTTTATTATATGTTAATTCTATTAAAATTTTAGAGTAGAGATGTACTTTTCTCTTACTTCATTATTTCAATAAATACGTATTAAATGCACATTAAGTACTAGGTTCTGAACTATTTGCTGGCCATACAATGCTGCCTTTATAGAGCTCATAATCTAATGCACAAGAGACTAACTGAAATTTATATGAAATCAAATAATAAGAGAGGAGAAGCATAGGCTCTTCTGGGCTCCATCCAGGATCCTTAGTTCTAGAAATAAGGAAAGATAAATAGAAAGAAAGTGAAGTTTAAGTGAGGTTTAAAGCCAAGACAGTAAATAGTTTGGAAAGTATGGTGGTTAGTGGAAGTTCCACCACCAAATAACTGCACTTGGGAAGGTGCAGCAAGGAGTAAGAATTTGGCATTTCAAAGAGCCAAAGGGCACTCAGAATGCCAAGAGCAGAGGGCAATGGGAAGAAAGGTGGGGAGCGACCAAGAAAGGCCAGAATGCAGAGCCTATATCACCAAGCCTGAGGAGCCCAGACTTCACCGACTGTTTTGGAACCGGTTCATGGACTAATTAAATATATATTGTAGAAAGTTCTTTATGTTAGTTTTCTTTGAAGTTTCTAATAGGTATGCTGCTGGTAGTCTTAGCTCTGCTTGTTTCATTTTGTAGGTGCTCAAATATATTTGTGGAATTGATTTTTTCACAGATAACCCTAACAGTATGCTTTATATTTACATGCAGCTTCCAGCAAGGATTTGAGGCAAAGTTCTGAGAATGTGCTTATGTTTCTTCTCAAAAGCCTTACTGGTTTACACACCATAAGACTGACATTGGCAAGTCTTATTTAGCTGTGGCTAAGTAATGCGAATGGGTTTTAGCTTAGGCTGAGCTCCTGGAGACTGAGTCAAATGCTTGGAAGATGTTAAATTGGAGCTTGGTAATGACTGGGTAATGAATTAATCTCTCATTGCAGAGGTAGTTATGGATAAAGGTGCAACAGGAAGGGTTCAGCTAAGTGTGGGGCAGTACACAGAATGGTGCACAGAATATTCTCTTTCTAAAATTCCTTGCCCTTAAGTAGAGGAAATCACAGACCCACAAACACACAAAAAGATATGCACCAACATACTTGTGCCTTAAACGGAAATCTGACCACGATGAGCCTGTGAGACAAGGGTAGTGTGCACATTCCCTAAGGTGTGATATAATAGTTTTTATTTTTTCTCATATCAAAATTGCAAGAGTTTAGATGCTTATTAAACCAAATCCTAACTCCGAAGCCTTGGGAATTTTCCCGTCACTGCTTATATTATGATTTTGAAAAATAAGTGCAGAATGACTTAATTAATTGTCTCTTCTTTCAGTTTTCTGTCTAAATTAGATAAATACCCACGTACCCCACAAATCAATGAGCCCTGGAACTTCCTACAGATAGATTAGCAATCTGTAGTTTAAAGCCAGTTTGCATTAGAAAGGAAAAAAATATATATTCCCATGAGGAATGTTAAAGGGATCAATTCATAAACAAAGAAAACATGCTATTCTCAGCAAGGAAACAATACATTTTGCTTCTGCTGCTGTGATTAATCATGCACTGCAACTCAGAGAATGTTTTAAAGGGCCACAGTCAATCTTTTAAGACCCACAAATTGACCTGCATTGAAAGCTGAGGAAGTACTGCACAGTATTTCTGAACCAGCTTTGCCTAACAGGACTGTTGTGCCAAAAAAAATTTTTATGGATAATAATAAAAACTCAGAGCCTTCATTCATGTAATAGTTAAAGGAGGCAGTGTTGCCCTAACTTTGTCACTGACTCTCCTAAGGAATAAGATTTGAAACAATCAAACTCCTTTCCTGGGTCCCAGCAATCACACTGCAGTGGAAATGATAATGAAGTGCCTTTATTAAAGTTCAGTGAGGTTTATCCCTTACCAAAGTTCTCCTTCTTACTGGTGCATATGAACTTCCAAGGGGAATTTTATGAATATGAGACTCATGGTATTTCATTCCTTTTTAAGGTCTTATTCAATCAGCTAAATTCTATATTCAATGAAAAAATAAATGAATAAGCATAATCTTTCAAATTCAGGACCTATGTATAATCTACCCATTCTGCCTTCCTACCTATCTGTGCCTTACTCTCTTCGTTTTGGGATGATCTGTCTGCTCTGAGGAAATGAAACTGAGCTTCTTTCAAGGGCCACATTTTGTCATGAAACTACTTGACAATCTACTGCACTAAGTCTACTGTCTTCTTCTTTTGCAGAATGAAGCCTCCCAGCCACACCTCTTCTGTGAGGTCTTCTACTTACCAGGATCTCCTCCCTGCTCTTTCTCAACTTCAGTATTTCTTCTTTAGTTCTCTGTACCTTCAAGGTGAGCATTTGGACTCAGTGCAGAGTTTTTCCATCCTTCATCTCTGAGCAACTTTCTCCTATCACACAAAACATTGCTATCTTACCTAGAACTATATAAATATTAGGCAATTTGCTTTCCATTCCAGGCCAATGAATTCTGCCTTTACACAGTCACCTCTGGCAATCAGAAGACCTGCAGCATGTGTTCGGCCCACCCTTATTTGGAGAAAGGTTGGAGACACCTATTCTATTCGGATTGTTTTTCACATCCTTCAAGCTCTGGTGCCACTGTAACCTTTGCAGGCATGACTTGGAATGGCACCTAGAAAAATATGTAGTAGTGGTCTGGTTTACATGCATCTTGGCTCTCTGGTAAAGTGAAATTGTTTGAAAATCTTTCCAATTGAACCTATGACCTTACTACCATAAAGGCTTAATGGCTTCATTTCTGATGCTTCAGGGAGAAGAGTATTACAAATTGGTGGGTCTGGGGGTGTAGTTTAGTGGTAGAGTATAACCGTAACATGTGAGAGGATCTAGGGTCAATTCCCAACACAAGAATATAAAGATGGAGGAGGAGGAGGAGAGGGGAGAGGTAGAGGTGGAGGAGGAAGAGGATGGGAGGAAAAAGGGAGGAGGAGAAGAAAACTGGGAAGGTGAGGGAAGGGGAGGAAGAATTAGTTGCCTTAGGAGCTACCTATCTGCGTCATGTAAAGTTTCAGTGTTTCAAACATCCACCATTTTGAAATCTCAGTTACAGGCATTCCATAGCTTGTTCCTGCCTACTTTGTAGATTCTTATAAGGGGGAATCAAAAACTACAGTGAATGTTTACACTTTACAAACATTTTATTATAGTAAGGACACATTGCCAAGAATGATGTGATAAGTGTATTCAAAGCAATGGGGAGCATTTTGAGCAGGAAAATCAATGGTAATGATTCTTTTAATGGAACAAAATGTTTAATTCAAATACTCATATGATCATACTTTAATGAACAAAATTTTAGGGCAATTTCTGTTAAGTAGAAATATTATAGTGGGTCTTCATTGAGTTTACTCATCTATCTTGCATCATGTGATATCTGGGGCTTTCCCAAAGTCAAAATGCCCATGAAAGGAAATAGAGTTTGAATCAGTTTATGGCAAGAAGGCAGCCATGCAGCACACCCACACTCAGAAACCAGGACTTCCAGGACTGCTTCAGAGCATGACAGGAATGATGGGTAAGTGTGCTTGAAATGTGGGAGAGTATTTTGAGGGGGATTCATGACAATTAATTACTGTAGTAATGTTTTGTTAAGAATTAGATGTTCATTGTTGTTATGGTCGATACATCGTGTCAACTTGGGGAACCTAGAGGTTTGGCTGAGTGACGCAGGAGGAAGCCAGGGTGCTTGCTTTGTACACATCCCGAGCCTGTGGAAGAGGAGGGCCTGGGGGTTATGTGAATGCTACACCCCTCATGGACCTGGGTAGCCTGTTCACAATGTAAGGCAGGTAGAAAGATGCTGCCTGCCACATTCCTCCCTCTGGGCTCTTGCTTCTTTGCTATCTTCTGCTGCTATGAACTGTAGTCCTCTGACTGTACCTCAGAACCAGAGAAGTATGGACTGAAACCCGTACAAACCGTGAGCTAAATAAACCTTTCCTTCCTTCATTTTGGGTGCTGGATATTTTGTCTCAGCAATGAGAGAAAAGTAACTAAGGCAACTGTATTTCTTGATGATATCTCATTTTTTATCCATAATCAAGCAATATAGTGCTTGATCTTAGGAACTAAATCAAGAGAAAAAGTAGACAAGCATATAATTCCTAAAACACCGAAGATTATGTGTTTAATCCTAACATGATCCTGCTCCAGCTGGACAGGACTGAACCTGGGAGGGTGAATACATACTGGCAGGGGTTCTGTGACTGATCTCTGCATTGATTACCTAAGTGACATTGCCTGTGCTGTCCAGTCCAGTTAGTGTCTCCCTCATTCGTCTTCCAGAAAGCATCTTGGCTCCTTCTTTTTCTTAGGATTCATTCTTAATCGATTCTGTTCATAAACTTGCCTTGACTGTCCCCCTTCTTCACAGTTTCCCACACTCACCCATAGAGGCACCTTTCACATTGCATTGTGTTGTCTCTCTCTACATTGTATTGTAGACCTGAGACCCTTAAGGAGAGAAATTCTGTTTTACTGTTTGTCTTCTTTTCCTTTTCTTGACTTCAAAGCCTATTTCATAATGTGTGCTGGTGGAAAGGATTTCATAAAGGCATAGAATAAGAACATGATCTGGTGAACATGTGAAGAGAGAGAATTCAGGGTTGTAGGTGGGAATGGACTGAGAAGAAAATGGAGATGGGAGAAGGGGACTGTCGCTTTGCCAGGGTGGGAATACAGGAGCCGTACTTCACAGCACTCTAACTTCCTTTGTTCCTCTTTGAGGAGGACAATTCCTTCCTGAAAAGTTGAAAACAAAAGAGTATATCAAACTTGCTTTCTCAATTGTAATATTGAGGAAAATGAAAAAAAATCTGCTTTAATAAGAATGAAAGCCACGCAGAATATGAGGCAATCAACCAGAAGTCACAAAGTGGAGAGTACAAGAAATGAGACCATTTCCTGGGTACTGTGTCAGCATTTTTCTGTAAGTTTTGGTAATACAATTAGCTAGGCTGCTGATAGGTTTAATGTTTACCTGGGTAACAGGAGTGTGGATGGTGCCCAATATGAAGAAATTATACAACATATTTACCAAATGTAATGAGTTGATTCTATCACCATATTTGTAGAACATAATAAAATGTATACTTGACTAACAGGTGTTTTACCTTAAAGTGCTTTTCTTAGTGTATTGAACCCATTTTCTGACACCAGTGCTTACTTATTTCTACAACCTTTATTATAGGAGCAGTTAAAAAGTAACTTCCTCTCTTAAAAAGGTTGATTTGCTTTGCTCCAGGAAGAGCTTTGCTGTGAAGTGTTGCGACAAGCTTTACTTAAAGGGCAGCTGCCAGGTGACAGTGGAAATCCTTCACCATGTTTGCATACCATCTTTCTTTTTATTTCCTTATCTCTCTGTCCATGCAAGCAACTGGCTACAAAATCAGTGACTTGTTTGCTTATTTGCAGTGTTCTCCATTTTGCTACTGTTTTTTTAAGCCCTTGTTTCCAAGACATAGGCAATGACAAGGACAGTCAGGCAGGAGAACAGACGAAGTTCACCACATAGTACTTTTAAGTATCATGGTAGATTTCAGAACTTCTCGTTGTGCATTGGGAAGTTGGGCTAAACGATTTAACTTTTTGATGAATATAGTAAGATACTTTCTTTCTAAGGGCATCCACTACCTGTTCAGAGAATTTCTTCAGGTTATAGATGGTGAAACTTTCATTCTAGATGCTTTTAGATTTTTAAATATGTTTTAGTTATTGAGGTTTCTTGTACTTAATCCAGTTTTATACTTATTCTTTCATGGGAAAAGAGGGAAGGTCTAAATGTAAAGTAACATTGCTATTTAAATATCACAGACCATTTTCTCTGAGCCCAGTTACAATAACTAGTAATTATAAAAATTGCTTGCCTTCAGCTTTCGGCTAAGCCAGTGCTAAACTTGTCCTTTTATTAGATCTGTCAGACTGAGTTAATTATCTTTATGATAATAGATGTGCCTTACCTCCAACAAAACAAATACACTTATAATTAGCTTTTTAGTTAGAATTTTAATTTATTTATAAAGACTGTTTGTTTTCCTTCATTCTTCCTTTTTTAAAAGCCAGAGAACACAGAGAGTGAGGATTTCTAGTTTATCCGATTACCTGGGTGCTCACTAGTATATAAAAACAGAAGAAGAGAAAGGACTTATTTTGTCTCACCACTAAGTCTGATGTTTTCTAGCATATCAATCCTCCTCAGCATTACAGCAATTCAACTCCAAGCCACTTTATTTTACATATGCCAAAAAAAGCCCTCTTTAAATCTATCTTCTCAACAGAGCGCTGTGATAGAAGCTATCATACCGTAATACTAACAAGTATGAATTGCAAGCTTTTTGCTCCACAGTGGAGCTGAATGGAAAGTGAAATCGTCTGTTACTGGCGCTGTGTCCCCACACATTCACGGCACATGCGCTTCCTTCACGAATGCGCAGCATGTTTCAGACAATGACACAAATGCTGGAATGAATTCTTGGAAAGCATCTGTGCTGAAACAGCAGAGCACACACAAAAAACCCATATATCCTTTGCTCTCATGTCCAAGAAAACTGCACTTCAGCATCAATTTTGTTGCTCAGCATTGTGACTTAGGCACATTATTTAATCTGTCTGAGCCTCAATGTAAGGACAGAAACTCCTAAATTGGGGGGGGGGGCGCTAATCGGAGGATTAAGAGAAAATGTACAAGGAGAGGATTGAGTACAGCATTTCTGTTATTGTTATTAGAATCATAGAGAAGCACATGTGCAAAGAATGTGTACTTAATAAGATAGTTTACTAATCATTTTATAGAGTCTGTTGCATATGAAGATATATATTCTACAGATATGTAGCCCACAAACTTGTGACAACAAACTTCCTTAGTTATTTACTAGAAATTAACTCTGATTCAAACAAAAAATTTCCCAAAGTCGCATGCTGCAAATGGGCTTGCTTTTCATCCAGCATTACTGACACAGAACAGAAAGTAGCATCCTTTCTCCCTTTCTTCTAATTGATCAATTCATATCACTTTGTAATATTGCTTTTGGTTTAAAGTTGCCCACCAGCTATTTCTGAGCTTCAGAATACACAGACTGGAGTTATAATAACAAAGATCCTAATCATTTATCTGGGTCCCAGAGAGTTTACTATGGTACCTGATTTGCCCCTCCAGATAATGGTGATGAAGATGGGGGCAATTCATTAGTAATGAGGTGATTCATTATGGGGATTCCTGGTGAGAAGAAGGATCCCAGTATAAATCAACACCTTGACTGCAGTGTAAAGTCCCTACACACCTGAATAGTGTGTGGGATGGAATATGAGACACAAGCTAAGGGTACTAGACACAATACTTGGGCCAGCCAGAGTCAAACATCCTGGAACCTAATAGTAGATCAATTTGTTTCTAGAATTGATTTGAGTGGGGCATCAAGAGAGCAGATTTCTGATGCAGGATCCATCCAAAGTTCGTTGCTGTAAGATAAGAGTTCTGTGACTTTTCCAGTGAGGTCCTCATGTCATGCGTATCACTTTCTCATAAACTCACCAAAGGTGTTTTCCATAAGCCAGGACCACAGCAGCTATATTAAAATTCTTCTATACCTTCATAGAACTGGATGGACTTTTCCCAGATCCAGGCTCTCTTCTATTACCTTTATCCCTAAATAGAAATATAAGTCATTTTGCTAATGTTCTCAGTCTGTTGTTGCTAAAGTAAAATTGTGGGATTTGTAATTTTTTCCTGCTACATTTCAGTAAACTCTACTTTTGCTTGAAATTCTTAAAATAGTAGTGCATTTATTAATTTAATAGAATTTTTTTCCTCTGAAAACATAGCCTGTATAGAAAATAGATACCAGGAAAAGGGAGGATACAATCCCTGTTCATTCTTTACCTCTACCCCCATGTGTTTTGAAAAAGATGAACTCTGATATACAAATGAGCCAGAGACAATAACAACATGGAGGATGGTACATCTGACAAGAAACCCTGCACAAAACTACATCCATCTTTGGGAGAATAGCATTTTTAAAAATTTATCTATGAGGTCCTGGATAATCAAATTTGGAAGGTTGTCAGAGGCACCACCATTTTCCGATTAACAAAGAAACTTATATAACAATATAAATATTTTAGTGGTAAGGAAAATAAAGAAGCTCTGTCAAGATATTTAGATTTTAGTTTCTTATTATGAAAATATATATACATACACACACACACACACACACACACACACATATATATATATATAATCTAGAGACTTCCGGGAAGATGGCGACCGGGTAGGCAGCAGAGAGAACCTCCCAGAGGATTACCACCCAAACAATGAAATATAGCAATATGAAGACAGAAATGAGGACTTCCGGGAAGAAGACGACCAATCTAACAAATATTAATTGCTTTGCTGCTTAGATCATGTAGTTTTTAGGCACTGGGTATTAGCATTGAATTGAATATTACTAGTGTACTGCTGAAACATACTACACACCTTTTTATCATGTCCCTATACAAGGCTACATTTATAAAAAGAACAGCTCACTCAAACCAATCTCAAGAGGAGTTACTAACCAGGTTAACCAGCTCCCTCCTTCCCCTCTCAAATAGACTGACAAATATCCTAAGCACTCTTCCTGTCTACAACTGCTCCCACCCAGATGAAGTTTGGTATTATGAAGAGCAAATTACCTGTGTTCCTGAATATTTTCTTTATGAGTTTTGCTTTGTAGTATATTCATGTGAGTTCATTAAATAGGTAATTTGATTAAATATGAGTAAAAAGAGAACTATAGATTCTAGGAAACTCGTTGAAAATACTTTACAGAGACAGAGAATGACTCAGTAAGATACTTTTGCTTTTGAAATAACCACATGTACAAGAAGTGCCCAGTACCCTGACATGCGCCTGGGGTGAGGGAAGCCCTCGGGGCATTGGCAGAGGCTGTATCGCTGGATTGTGGAGACGAGACAGTGCAGTGCAGATGGCAGAGCAATTGAAATATGGAGGCCTTCTTCAAAGTAATTTTGATGAATATCCTCACAAATGAAAAGTAATAATTCACATTCTCAGTTTCACAAGAAATTAAAAATGTCTTCATTTATCCCTCATGAATGAATTGATGATTTAAATGTTTTGGTAAAAAGACATTTTTAATGGCTGCTAGCAAGACTAACTAAAGGGAATGTGGTTGAATGTAAAAAGGCCAATTTTGCCTCTTTTCTTCCTTCTGTGTAAATCATTTGGGCCTTCTTTTTTGCTCCTGCTAGGCTCCAGTGAGCCCATCTGATCTCCAAGTCATTATTACCTTTTTTTTTTTTTTTTTGCCAGAATGGCAGGACTATATACAACTTGTGGTGTCATTCTACACTTGTGCGAGCACTCGTTCCCCTCCATTTTATTTAAGAGTAGCGGTGCAGAGAGGCCCAAAAATAATATCAGACTTGTAGCATGTTGCAGACTACCATTCATTTCTTCATCTCTTACACTTCTTCGACTGTCAGTCCTGTAAGCTTATCCTGCATCTAGTTCCACCAGTGATGCATTTTATTGATTCATTAGCTGGAGGTGGTGAATGGTCTTATATGTTCCCACAAATAGTTTCTATCACCTGACTCATGATTCTCACAGCCTCTTTCTCAAAGCTAGATCTGGCATCTTCTCCTAGGTGCCCTTACATTCCTGGGAGCCATTTCTAACTCTTTTATCAATCTTCTGAAGATTTCTGCTCAGGTCCCATGACACATTTATAGGAAAACATGGGAGACATTTCTAAACATCTCAATACACCTAAGTTGTCTTCCAGGCTGAAGTGTATAGAGTTTCAAACCCCTTTAATTAAAGGTACATAGACATAAGGGTATTCATTCAGAGGTCTTTGTGACCTCAGGAATATTCAGAATTGATGTCCATTCATTCAATTTTTATTTTTAATGTCTGCTTTTAAATGAATGTGACAGAAGAATGATAAAATCACTCATGTAAGAATCTGTGCACCACCTAGTGTTTTCTTTGTTGTTGCTAGAAAACTGCAGCCTCCAAAATGAACAAAGCTTGGCTACTTCAACCTGTCTTTCTATGGAAAGAGGGTCACATAGGTCTACACAGGCCAAGAGAATGGGT
Source organism: Dinomys branickii (assembly GCA_004027595.1). Classification (NCBI taxonomy): domain Eukaryota; kingdom Metazoa; phylum Chordata; class Mammalia; order Rodentia; family Dinomyidae; genus Dinomys; species Dinomys branickii. Next base: position 22,397 of record PVLD010016845.1, read on the forward strand.
AGATTAGTGAATCATTTTGGAGTGGATTCTAGCAATGGAAAACGTCAGTCTCCATCAAAGAGAGTAGCTTTGAACTCAAGCCAGTTGTTACTATGCTAGGATATAGGCCAAATATAATTAGATCTAATTTTTCTAGGAAAGCTCAAATCCTGACTTTTATGGGAAGTCTCTTGATTTTGGAGACTTGGCAATGAATTAAAAACTATTAGAAATCTTAGCAAAGTACAATGCTTGTCACTTTGGTTAAGTATCTAGTATGGGAGGTTAATTTAGATTTTTATTTCTTAAACATTTTCACCAAAGCACCCTTGAGGAGAATATAGATGTTTTTCTCTGAAGATAAAGTGTGACCGCCACTACAAAATTCATGTAAAATGACATCAAGAGTTCTATATCAAGTTAATCTCATGACCCTTGCAAATATGCAGAGAGATCATGAGCACATGTGCAGTCATAGTTGCTACTGTCTTTGAGTCTTCAAGACTAGATTTCTGCACCTGGATGAGTTTACCAATTGGAAAATGGATGTGCATGGTCAGTACATTTTATATTAGTAGAATCACTTTAATCTCTAGCCAGATGTTAATGTACCCATTAAATATTCCTTGAATAATTAATTTGTGCAAACTAAAGCTTTTAGATCTCAAATGGACTTGAATGACTTTATAGTCTGTATGGGAAGATTAAGGTTTACAAGGAGAGAAACTTTGTTGTGTACCTATGATGCAATTGATACTCGGTCATTTTATTTAATTCTGGAAATCTCTTATCAATGAGCCAAAATGATGTTCAAGACATATTGGGCTGTACTTTTAGTGTCCAAACTCTTTATCTTGAATCTATACACACACAAACACACAGACACACACACACTCAAATTTGCTTCAAGACAATAAAGAAATAGTAAACAATTACAGCCTGAATAGACCATAGCAGGTTGTTTTACCTTCCTTCTTTTCTCCCTTTTAAATCCTTTCTTTCATTCCTTCCTAAATTAATTCCCTTCCCTCCTTCCCCATCTCTGTTTTCTCTGTTCTCTCTGTTTTCTACCCCCTCTCACGTCTCCCATCCCTCCCCTTGCTCTCCCCCTCCTCACCACTCCCCCTTATTTCTTCCCCCTCTTGAGTTTGACTTAATATCTTTATGGTCTTAGTTCTTCATAGCTGAAGTAGGCTCTGACCAGGTGTGGTCATTCTATACAATGTATATTTTACAAATAACTGAGTGGTTGCATGTACAGGTGAGCTATTATAACCTACCTGCAATACATCTACACATGATGATGCCTGGTCACTATTTTATCAATAGTGAGTGATGTAGTTGTTTGCTACTCAGTGGTTGGATTCATTAGGATTTAGGGTAGGTGAACTGCTATAACAAATAGGCCTACCGAAGTATAATAACTCCAGCAAAAATAAGTTTATTTCTCACTTGTGTAAATAATCTAAGGTTACATCAGGAGAAATTTGAAAGGGAAATGAGTATAAATCTTTATCACGAAACTGATCTATTTGATGGAAACTGTGTCATCATCTTTAACAAATGTCTTTACAGCTAACTCTGAATATCATTCTGCAGTCAGAATACATGGTAAATTTATAAAAGCCAAGCCTGTGAGTTGCAAATGTTACCTCCATATACATACTACTAGCCTCTTGTCACATGACCACATCTATCTGCAGAAAGAGTTGAGAAATGTAGACTATCAGTAGACCCAAGATAGAAGAAGATCTGACTGTTTGTTTCAGCTGGCAATGACCACCATGATGCAAATACATTCCTAGAACTCAGATATCAGATAAAATTAGCCATCAAATAGAAGCTCATATTTCTGTGTGATAAGCTTCAGACAATAAGAGTTCTGGAAATGAGCATTCTTATAGAAAAAATCTTAGAAATCTCAAATTATTGGACTGAGCTCAAAAGTACTGTAACTAGGGATCATCCACCCTGGAATATTAAATGAATACAGGTTCTCAAATTTTCTATGTCTCATAGGAAATATTTGAGTAGAGAGTGGTGATAGCTTGCCTGTCAGAGATGAAGTCATGCTACATTAGGAAAATTCCCAAGGAGGGCTTTCAAAATTTCTTATACTCATAACCACTTCTCAAATAATGACTTGGGTCTACCCACTTGTTTCATGGTTTTCTGAATCCTCTATTTTTAATCAAAGTGGGTACTCCACTTGAGAGTTGGTTCTCCACATTCCTCAAAGCTGTTTCTGTCATGTAACCAAAATTGAATAATTCTGCAGGAAATAATTTCCCCTTGGAAGACAGTCTAAACTAGTCCTAGTTACTAAATTGCATCATGACTTAAGTTAATTCATAATTCTAGTTAAAAAGTAGCAGTGTCCCACCTAGTCCCCTTCTTAGTCACTGGCATTGAGGCTTTACCCCACCACATTGTATGCCACAGGACTGTTAGACATGTGACCGGTGCTGTCCCCACACCTAAGACTGGCAGAAAGGCCATTTCTTATAATAGGCACAGAGAACATGATATTGTCTCAATTCTCTCCAGAGATATTTTCCACTGAAAGAACAGAGATACCTGACAAGTTGCATTTACTGAATATCTTCTGCTTTATGACTAGTCATAGTGTTACTAGTGTCATGACAAGTAACATTTACCCTAAATATACTTTTTATACTATCAGAAACCATGATTGATAAAAGCGTGTCAAAATTTTCTATCAGCCTTCCATTTCAATCCCCTATAGAACTAATACAATGACCACATGAATGTTCCTTGAATAACTTCCTAGTTCTTAACACAAAACTAGACACAACTTGATAAACTTTGAAATATTTTTATATCTAGATGTACTTGCACAAGATGATATTACAAATGTGTAGTCATAATATTACAGAAATAACAGATTTTCTAAAAGCAATAACAATGCCAATATTTGCTTTGGTGAGTTCTGGGTTTAACAGGCCATCAGAGGTGTTAGTGACTTTAATTTTAATGATTGTGGCTGTTTTTATTTTCTTGGAGACAATGGCATTTCCAGTCTCTATTCTGAGGGCTGTTATTGACTGGACCTCAAATGTTCACCGAAGGCCATGTGTTCAATTTGGCCTACATGGTAGAGGCATCCAGAGGTGGTGATAGGAGGACATTAGGTCGTTGGCACATGCCTTGTAGAGGTATTGAGGACTCTGCCCCTTACTTTCTCTCCAAAGACTTCTCTCTCTTGCTTCCTGGCCTCCGTGAAGCAAGCAGCATGTTCCGCCACATGATCAGTGCTGTGATGTGCACATGGGCACAGAGCAAGGAGCCCAGACAACAATGGACTGAAAGTTCCACAACTATGAGCCTAAATACAGTTTTTCTTCTTTACCATTGCTTATCACAGAGCTGATGGCTGACCAACTCACCTGCTGCCTATATTCCTCTCACATATAAATAGTTCATATGAATGGCTCCAATGAAATAAAGTGGATAAGGAAGAATAGTTTTCTCCCCCAAATTACTGTTGTTCTTTTTGTTACAATGGCTGACTTTTCATTCTGGTGCAGTTTATATTTTCAGGTTGCTTTTGGCTATCAAAACCTCACCTTAACTGGCACGCTGCTTCCAAGATAATTTGTCTGCTAGAAGAATATCAGCCACATATATTCTTCCTCTTTCCAGTCTCAACATTAGGAAAGATAGAGCACAATAGTATAAGAATCCCTGAAAATTTATTTCTGGAGAGTATAGACCTAAGACTCCTCTTTTCTCCTTCCACCATGTCACAGAAATAGAAATAGACATGAGGATCACTAGCTACTGTTACAAGGTATGAGCTTTGTTAATGGCTAATCAGGTATTCCACTGTCTTCCTAACACAGGTCTCCAGATAAAGTGTGTTAGAGAACGTAGCTTAGAACTAAAGCCTAATGAAAAACGTTTTTCACCTTCATTTCAAAACATCCCATGGGGAGAGCTGGGTCAAGAAAACAGACTTCTTTCAAGCCAGACTGCTTCACATATGGTTGAGAGAGAGAGAGAGAGAGAGAGAGAGAGAGAGAGAGAGAGAGAGACAGAGACAGAGAGAGACAGAGACAGAGAGAGACAGAGACAGAGACAGAGACAGAGAGAGAAAGAGAGGCCATGTAATCTCCCTCAGGGAACTTATCTCATGGGAACAGAGCACAGAGGAGAAAAGCTCACTCTACCTGAAGCTCGTGAGATCCAAAGCTCATGAGATCGTGTCCAGCATAAGCTGCAATCTGCTGCACCTGGCTGCCAGGCCTGTTACTGAAAGTGTGGTCTTCCCAACCCTAAGTGCTCATTCCTGAAAGCCACGACATCTGTCCCTCCCTCTGATGACAGGAGAGAGGAAAAAGGGAGAAAATACCGAAGAGTAACGTGAAGCATTGTGGGATTGAGTGAACCCACACATGTGCTTTTGTCCGCTGCAGTAAAAGCATTCTTTGGCATGCCTCAGAATTACTTTGTTTTCATCTGGGACAGTGAAAGAAGGAAAAAAAGTCTGGTGAGGTTGGAAATAAAAACAGATGGAAAGAAGATGGAACAGCTCAATTCTAGCGGCCTTTGAAGGATTACTAATAGAAAAGTTGCAGTGATTCAAGCTGCCCGCACCTGGACGTCTCAGCTCTGTAACTTCGTGGGTTAGTTAATGACGTCTTTATCTTCACCTGGTATTCTGTCTGCAAGGCCTCTCCTCACCTCCACAGTGGCCTACCTTCTCAGGGTTACAACGCAAAGAATTCAAAACGACAGTGTGGACCCTCAGTTGTTACTGATGTATGAGTAATAAGCGATTAGCCAAAAGGAAAGTCCCAAACTCTGCCAAAGAGGAGATCTGTTCTCTGGGGAGAACTTCACCATATTAATTTTGCTTATTCAACAAATATTTATTAAGGGGAATAGAGTGACCCTCAGGGGTCTGCAGATGTCAATTTGTAAAATGCTATGATAAGAGTTAGTTGTTCCTTTGATACTAATGTCATTGGAAATGAACTCAGCTGTGAGCCTTTGAAAGATTATACCAGTTATACGGTGCCAATAACATGTACATATTTACTTTTTAATATTATCATTGAAACTCAAGTATAAAAAATTCATAGAGATCCTGAGAATGCAGAATTCCAGAAATTTTATTTCATGGCTTTAGAAATATTAATGTCAGATAGTAAATAGTTCTGGAATTCCAACAGAATGAATTTCTAATACTGGCTTTGGAATTTATGAGATGATTCATTTTAATCAGTTAAGGTGATCCAACATCTTCCTATTTAAAAACAACAATAACACTATTTGTACAAGATAGTTCTTATTAGAAAGACATAGTACGATATCCACAAGATATGTCGCACAGTGCTTCCCACGAGGTAGACTCCTGATCATTATGGGTTGCACTTATGCTAGCCTGTCCCTTCTTTTGCATCATGCGCAGGGAAACATAGGGGAGGATTCAACACTGTACGCAAGAAGATTTGATCTGGTGAGAAAACAGATGCACAAGTACAAATGCATGCATTGTGACAAGGCTGTAATATAAAAAATGTAACAAATAGATAAAGAAGTAGTAAAGAAGGATCTTTTTCCTAATGACCATAAAATAAATTGAAAATTTTACACACTCCTGGTGACTATTCAGTTTATGATAATATCAATGACAGTGATGATGAAGCTTGTTTATTCCATATTTGCTGTGCCTTATGAATTCTACTTCATATATTAGGAGAACCTTGCAGCAATCAAGTGAAGTAGAAATATAATTTCCATGTTGCAGAAAAATCTTAAACTTATACACAGGGTATGGAAAAGGTGAGCCTGACTTAGTTCTCTCTGAGTCAAAAATCTCTACAATGTATACTCTTTTTATATGCTAATAATAAATGATAATTGGTTGTATATGAACTATAGTTCATTTGAATTTAAATAGGCTTTTATTTAGTGTATTTGAGCACCTATACTTTCCTTATCCCATTTACCAATTTCCTGGCTTTAGCACCCTGGTTGGACTGGCAAACAACACTACATATGAAACACAACACCTCCCCTCCAGGAGGTGAACACTTGCGCTGACTTGGGATGTAGAATAGGTGTCTCACGTCTAATGAGTTAGGGCTCCCCTTGCAGGTGCTAGTGTGAGCTCAGGCAGGGTGAGCGCAGGGCTTGATCTCAGAAAGAGAAATTCAAACAAAGCCAGTGCTAGAGTTTCTGTGTGGGAAGGCATGGATCCGGGTTACTTCTCCCTTGCTGTATGTGGACCTGAGAAGTTATGAAAACGGACCTACAGAACCTATCTTCTGTAACGAGAAGACTGCAGATGTAGCCAGGAACGCATGTGCACAAGAACAAGCAAAGAGAGTGAGCTGAAAGAACATCGTAATTTCCAGCACGCAATTTCAGTTACCCGATCCAGTAGGTTGCTTTTCTGCTTAGGTCAGTTTGGGTTTCATTTACCTTACTCGGAATCGGAGGACTCCTAAAAAATAACTGTGTTTGAACTGGTACTTAGGAATACCATTTAAAGAATTATCATATACTTGCTATATGTGTATTTTTATACATTATATATACTGTATGGTGCTTGTATATTGTGTCCATAACATTAGAACAAACCTTTTGTTCTGGTTTTAGATGTAACACATCTCAAGGTCACCATAGCACGTACTGGGACTCTCCCTCACTCTTTGTTGGTAGTCTAAAGATAATGATTAATGTAAAAATTTATGTTTATGACAAGTAGTTCCCTTTTATGAGTATTAGTAAAGTACTATATTATTCTTTAAAAGTTCACTTTGTAAATGAGAATCATGCATATGGGGTTTGCAACTTAGTTTTACAATTGTATGAACACATCACAGTTTATTTAAACACTTGACTGATGGCGACATTTGGGATGTGCCTGGGTTTGCATCTGAGCTATTAAAAATGGGTTTTATGAACATTATAAACATGTCTTCTGGTGTATGTAAGTAAGACCTAGAGGAAGAATCATAGACCTGTAATCACATTTTCAACATGACTAGGTAATATCAAGTTCTCCCAACTATGCTATTTGTTCCTCTGATATTTTCACCAATGGCTTATAAGATTATGGGATATTTCATACCTTGCCTACTTGAAATGCCAAAATTTTGAGATTTTTCTCAGCATGTAAAATGATATAAAATTATGATTTTATTTTCTTACATATTTAATATATATATTCATATATTTCATATTTTTGATGTCCATACATTTAAAATTTTTCATATTTTTATTTCAATAACTTTCAGTTATAGGTTTATATTTTCTTCACTTTTCTGGATCTTAGTCTTTTCCTTCTTTATGTTTTAAGGCAATTTCCTCGCAATTTCAGGCTTCTGTGTTTTCCCATGTAACGATATCCTTTGATGATCAGAAGATGGAAAAATCATGAAACATTTGTATTTATTAATTCTTTTATTTTCCCTTTATATAATGTATATTACAAAATCATTTTCTACTCTAAGCTTATGTACATGGACATAATGTTCTAGATTTTATTCTGAAAATGTAAAAGTTTGCCTTTCAGAAGTATCTCCTAAAGCAAAAGAAAGTGATTGAGGAAAAGATATAATTCTGTAATTTTCCACATAAATAAGTAATTTCGTCAGTAGCATTTATTGAAAAGTCTTTTTTTCTCACTATCCTGAAATGTCAGTTCTATCATCAGTCAAGTTTGCCTGAAAGTGAGGGCTGTTTCTCAGAACTTTCTATTCTGTTCCATTATCTCTTCTTCCTACTTTCTTCTAATAATGTCCTACTTACACATTAACGAAGTCTTAATATATACATTGCAAGTCCCTTCATTTGGTTATTTTTAAATGTCTTTTAAATTGTGTTCCTCTCCTTATCCATATTCATTTTATTCAATTCAGCTTGTCTAATTCCATGGAAAATGCTTTTAGAACTTCTTATTAGAATTAGGTTGAATTCATAGAGCAATTTGAAGAAAACTGACATTTTAAAATGTTGAGACTTCCTATTTATCATCATTATATTTTTCTCCATTAAATTTTTAATATTCAAAAGTAAACTCTTCAGTTTTACATTTTAATGGTCATGTACTTCTTTTATTAATTTTATTCACATGTAGCATATATTTTTATCTTGCTTAAAATTTTTCATATTTCGTTAGAGAAACACAGATGATTTTATCCAGCAAATATAATAAGATATTAATTTTCCAGAAATTCTTAATACTTTATATTCACTTTAGTTCATTACCTGGACAATCTTATTGGTTATGACTAATGACGTTATTGTTTAATCATTTCCAAACTTTGTACTATTTTCCCCAGGACATTATGACTAGAGATTCTAGTGCAGTAGGTGACAAAAACAGAAAATGATATAAACAAGTGAAAATAGTAGATGCTCTTAACTCATTTCTAATTTTAGATTGAATTACTTTTATACCATTTTTGTCAGAAACTCTGTTATTTGAAAATATCCCTTCCTCTTTTTTGGATTGTTAAGATATTTTATTATAGCTATGGCATTGTACCTAATTCATTGTTTACCTTCATTTTCATATATTTAATTTATTTTATTTTAAAGAAAATAGCACAAAAGCAAAATACAAACAGCACAATGGAAAAGTGGCCTGTGTGTTGCTACAGTGAAACACCTGAGGCAGTGAATTTCTCATAAAAATAGGTTTATTTTGTTCATGGTTTGGAGGTTTCACTCCAAGTTGAAGATGCTCCACTCTGGCCCTCTGGTGAGGGCTGCACGTTATGGCAGGAGTACATCATGGAACAAACCACTTGCATATCACCGACTAGGAAAGGCGAAAACAGAAAATGGGTTGGGGTCCCCCAATCCCTTGAGGATCCCCAACTAGCCAAGGATATTTTGTAAGGTCCCAAGTCCTGAAGAGTCATGGTAGCACATGAAAGACCTACTGAGGACCAAGGCATACATACATGGACCACTGGGGGACATCACCCGTATTCAGAGTATAACATATGATAAACTATGTTGATGGCAATTTCAAAAGCGAGGCCTGCATTTATACATGGGTAGAGTCAAATGGTGGGGCATCACTTCCTTTATCAACATATATTTTGTTGATTTCTATAGGAGTCTTTGTACCTGTAAGATGCACATGTAATGTTTTTCCTGCCTGCTCATCCTTGTCAGTTTGTTTGCCCTAAAAGTATAAACCTGGCCCCATAAAATTATTTGGATAATTTCTCCACCTGCTCTTTTTTCATATTTTTGAAGGCATTAATGGTATTAAAGTCATCTATTTCTAGAATATTTGCTCAAACTTGCTAATAAAATCTTTGAGACTTCATTAATAAACCATCACAGTTTAAAGTAGTGATACAGTCTTCACAATGAAAATCAGATACTGGTTCTTTTTACCTTCCTCACACAGTTTTGCTAGGTTGAACTTTTCAAACAAATTAACAATTTACTGTAAATTTTCATGTTTACCAACATAAGGGGGTTCATGATTTGATCCTGTAGATACACATTTTACTGTATTGCACTTTCAATCCTAACAATGATTCCTTTATTTTTCTCCCCTTTCCTAATCAACCCTTTTACAAGTTTGTCTGATTTGCTGGTCTTTTCAAATAATGTAAACTGACAGTGTCAGTCCTTATAGTTACATCTCATAGCTATTCAATTAATTTTTTTTAATTTTGCTGAGTTTACCTGACTTTTTACCTAATTTCTAATAAACATTCAGGTTTTTCTCTTTTGTAATATGAACATTTAACAGATGTCATGCAAGCTAACTCTTTAATTGTAACCTAAATTATTGATGTATAGAATTTTAATTATCATTTTATCCTTAAAAGTTTAGCTTTCTACTTTGATAGATTTGTTTTACCTATCAATTATGTGAGAATGTTTAGTATCTAATTTTCAATTTTATTGACAGTTTAAATTTAAATTTTGCTATTTATTTCTTAACCTTAGGTTCTCACCTATATAATGGTGGGTCTTTGAGATTTGTTCAGGCCACAATTCAAGGCCCTGTTCAAAGTCAAGTTCTTGATAAAAAAATTACACTCTGAAATTATTGCATGCAGGATTCTATAGATATTCAATAAATTACATTGGACTAGTTCTGCCTGTTTTCTCTGATATGCTACTCACTTAACAATTACTGAGTATGTGCTACTTATTTAAATGTTCCTTTAAGTACTGAAAGTATTTTGTGTGATGATACCATAAGAATTTTATAAGTTTGCTATTGTCATGTAATGCTATCAGACTGAATGTCTTATGGAGATTTTTTTTTTTGGTACCAGGAATCAAACTTACAACTTGAGCTACATCCCCGCTTGGTGAAATATTCTTTATTTCCAGCAAGTTCTTCATTTTTAATATATACTTTCTTTTATATCTATTTACCTACTCATTATTTTAGTTAGTAAATGACTGGAAATTTTCAGTAATTTTCCACTTAGGGTTTCTCTTTTACACTGATTTAAGTATGTCTTTTATAAGCACATAACAAGGTAATTTTATTCATCTAGCATGACTTTTGTCTTTTAATTATCAAGAATAGCCTACTTGTATAGAGGTTTTTAGTACAGTAGCATTTTTCCAGCACCTTATTTTGTATTGTCCTACTTTTAGATGTGTGTTTTACTCTTTCCTGATTTCTCTTGCCCTGAACTATTTTATAATTTTATTTCATTGTATCTATAGATTTGAAAGTTATTTCACTTATATAAATATATTAGTGACTACTCTGCATGTTTTAGCAGATTAACTAATTGAATCTTTAATAAAATGAGAATGTTAGGGAAATTTTATAAAACATCACTATAATTATGATGCATCTGTCCAGAGTTTTTTTTTTTTGAGGCATGATCTCACTATATAGAACAGGTTGGCCTTCAGCTCAGTATGTAGGCCAGGTTGGACGTGAACTCTTGGTGATCCTCCTACCTTAGCCTCCCTAGTGCTGGGATTACAGGCGTATGGCACAATGCCTGGCTCAGTAGTTTTATTTTCTATCTCCAGTTATTATACGTACTCATTATTGTTTCAAATCATTGAATTTTGTTTAGATTTATTCATTTCCTTATTGATTTATTTTTTCATCTTTTTTTCTTGCATCTTAAGACTGCCTGGAATTATTTTCTTTCTTGAAATAGATTTTTAGGGGTTCTTTTTGTGATGTCTGTTGCTTATATATATTTTCAATATTTTGTTTCAAAATTTTGTTATTTTGTCTGCTTTTGGACAAGTCACTTTGGTTTACAATTCAAAGTAGTCAACCTTTTTTTCCTTGAACATGTTAAAGTTACTAATGGAACCTCATTATACTATACTCTAGGTAACTTTTCTGTTCTTTACAGTTAATATAATGTTGAGGCATTAATTAATAACTAATATCCTGATGTTCTATTTTTGTTTTCAGGGTGGTTATGTTCAGACCTTACTTAGTGGGCTATAGGTTCACAATAGAATAATTAACTGTGGATTTATAAAACTTCCTGATTTGGACTCACTGTATTTCCTATTCTGTGTTTTGGTATTAAAGAAAGTTTGAAACTTTTATAACTTCAAATATTTTTCTGTCTCACTTTCTTCTGGAAATCTGATTAATAGTATATATAGTAAGTGATATTATTCTTTATCCTGAATGTCTCTGTCTCTCTATGTATCTTTGTACAGTGTTCTTGGGTGATATTATTGGGTTTAGTTTGCCTCAACTAATTCTCTTTGTACATAAAACAAGTCTGCTTACTACAAAGTATGCTGAGATTTGCTTCAGGCCTTATTTTATTTATGGAAAATTTATTTTATTCTTATAAAAGTACTGGCTCATTTATAGCAACTTTTGTTATTCTTTTGTCTTGTACATTCATTTTTTAAAAAAATCTACTCATATTTCCATGGTTTTTATTTTTGGATCTTAGGATTTCTAAGTTCAGAGAATGATTCTCTAGAAATTATTTGTGTTTGGGTCCTGGAGAAATGATCAAACCTTGATGACTATCAACAGTTTTCTCAGTATGGAAATTTCAGCCAATTGGAAAATTAGATTTCAAACTTCGTGATGAACTTAGAGTGCTTCATGTAAACATATATTCATGTAGCCTTTTCCCTTTGCATAATAATTATGGTGAAAATATAAAGTATGGTCAAAAAGTACAGTGTACACTTAAAAAGTGTTAAAGAATTGTTAGTGCAAAAGACATATGGCTATTGATCCCCAGTGAAGCACTTCTCTTTCCATCAAACACACTTCCCTCATCATTCGTGTATCTTTCTGCACCGGTTCTGGAAGGTTCCCATTGCCAGGGTCTGCACTTGTGCTGCCAAGGCTGCCTAGATGTTCTGAATCCATTCAGAGTATTTACTTTTCATGATAATTTATACGTTGTGGAAGATTCAGAAGTCATACGCTTCTCAATCCAGACAATAAGTTAGATGAAGACATGCCATAATGTTTTTATAAGGCTACCTTTCACTGGCGTCATTCATCATATCTTGAATCACACCTTATAAAGACACTCATGAAAGAAGACTTTCAGACCTTCAGAAAGCATCTACCACAATGGCGTAAGTGCGTTTGAAATGACGGGAAGCATTCCGAAGGGTACTAATGGCAATGTGTCTTTTACTGTAGTAAATTTTTAAAATTATTTAATAAATATGTATTTTGACCATGCCTCATACTTGATATTTGCCTTCGTATTAAGTTTTCCTGGTCTACCTTGTTCCTCGGTGTGTAGGTTTTTGAGGTTGTTACTATATGCAGAAGTCTCTGCTCCCAGGCTCAGGTACCCTTTTCATTTACTTACGTCTATGTTACCCATAAATGCCAAATTCTAGATGACTCAGCTTTCACATGTGTCAGGGCAGCGCTAACCTTGCTTGCCCATTTACCATCCTAAATTTGCTTCTCTATGTCTAAGGATTTGACTTACTTTTTGTGATGTTAACTATGTATTGAGATGATTTTTTTTTAAAATGTATTGATTGGTACAAGGTTGCAATACATAAGGGCCACTTGCATTGTGTGTATCTAGTACCTATACCTGAGGCATCATGAGCATATCCAGAACTTCATACTCTTGAACAAGGAAGCCAACATGATAGTCTTCAACTCATATTTGGCTGTGAAATATTAACAGAAAGTATAAACAAATAGAACCCATGAGATAATGTAGTTCTGTCTATTTTGTGTCCAGAGAACTTACCCTACACCCACTGGCCACCACCTCCCGTGTACCACTGGTGGAACGCATTCGAAGTTTTCTGGAGTAGAACAGTGGAAGAGATCCATGGGAAAATCTTCCAAATTCCTAAATGTCATATTGCAAAGACGTACTGAAAACTATCCAGGTGTTAAGTTAGGGAGTGTCCATTTTTACTTGTGAATATCGTGGATATTCTGTGATTCTTACAGCAGATCTGAATAGAAAAATTGATGGTGCTAGCAAATTTTGTCTGTGAGTTCTAGGGAGGGAGCCAATTTCCTTTGGAGGAGATCTGGACCCTGAAAAAAGTGCTGTTCAAAGGAGGTGCTTTCTCTTTTCCTAAAAAGTTATATGGATACCTGCTTCCTGCAATTGCAATAGCTTTCCATAGCAATGAAACAACATGGATATCAAGATTTACCTGCATTTTATACTCATCAAATCAATATAAAAAGATGAGAGTAAAAATTCTGCTTCTTCTGCGGAATGAGAATGAACCATGTTTTACAGTAATGCCAATAAAGATGAGCAAAAGAGAAAATGCTGAGGGTTTTTATTTAGGAGCTCTGTCCTAAATGGGGTGTGCATAAGATATCAAGCATTAAGATGTGCTGAAGTTATAAGAAAATCTTTTTGATAGGAGAAAGAGCCTCTCACTCCTGAGGCAGCTGGCTGTTTCCTGCACGCTGTCTGGCCCATGGCAGTCTCTTGTGCTACATAAACAGTTATTCATTTTAAATAGCAAAAGTCAGTCTGTGCCATTCAGAAGACCACTCAAAGCCTAGGACTCATTTCAACACCGACACAATGAGCACAGAAGTATAGGAGACAGGTCACTAAAATATAAGGGTGGCCCTCTTTGGAAGAGTGGATTGGCACCTCCAAGAACAATGTCCAAGGAGGAGCCCTGGCCTTCCCTCCTGCTGGGTCCCTCATCTGACCTTCTTCTAGCGTGTGGTAAATGACAGTACCTGTTACTGCTCTGAAGTTGCTGAAACTGATTCTTCGTCCCAGCACAACGCATTTTCCTTCCTTCTCACTAGTTTTTGTCTTAGTTGCTTGTTTTCTTTCTTATGTTTCCTAATGTCAGCAATAACTTGGGAGATTTTAGTCATAGAGGATTCAAAAAGCCTAACTCCAAAGGATTATTTCCTAAAGGAAATGAAATCTTATACAGAAAAACTATATTATAGGAATTTTTAAAGAAAATCGTAACTTTTTTCTGATGAATCTCCTTATTTGGAAGAATACCTACACAGATCCCGAAACTGTAGTCCATTCCTTTATTTATGTATTTTACTGAGGAAACAGTCCCTGATGGCAGATGACGGAGCTAGAAATAACCTCAGGTTACCAGCATTTGTTGCACTTTGGATCCAAAATGGACCCCCCAGATTCTCATGTGCGTAGGCAGCGATTGGATCATGGGTTCCTGCCCGTGTTGGTGGACTTACCCCCTGGAGTGTTAAGGTCCCAGTGTGGTGTGAGAGGCGGAGCCTCTTAGGAGCGGGGCACTGCAGCAGGAGCCAGAAGGGTATATTGCCGTGCCTGCTGCCCCGCTTCTACCTCTGCCTGATGGGTGCCGTGGGGCAAACATTACCACACCTCCTATCATGCCGCATGTGCATTGCAGCCAGCCTTGGATCAAACCCACTGGAAAATCTGAGCTGAATAGACCTCTCCTTCTTCAAATTATGGGTGCCAAATATTGCACCAAAGTGACTAGAAAGTAAAATAATACTAATTCTGCTTCTTCTTCTACCTTCTTGCTCCCTGGAGAAGCTCGCTCCTGAGTATGAGCATCCTCAGCTAAATTCTGGACATGGCTTTTCTCCTGGAGTTGTCACATACGACCTATGCCGATTATGTAACTGCGCCTACTAAGAAGTGTGGGGCGTCGGCCATATCCGGTCCTTGTGAGTGTCTCAGTTCGGACTCTGTGAGGTCTTCCTCTGCTTTTGCTTCCAGGGGCCTTCCACGATACTGACTGGTGTGCTCTTGTCCTCAGCTGATGCAAAAGTGAAAAAAGCAAATACATAAGTGAAGCACAAGCTGGAATCACAGACATCCACAAGGTATCATCAAATTCTACCAGAATAGCTGGCTCCACAGTACCTCTGTCTGCGTGCACCTCATTTCACAACTTGCATTTTCATCTGCTTACTTGCTTTTTATATATTTTTTTCATTTTAAAGAAAAAAAACAATAAAAATAATGGTACAAAATTTCAAAACGTTTGTAGGAGAGTAACAGTGGTCAGTTAGTATGTTGTGTATTGTTCTTTAAAATAGCTGCTCATATTATATGATACAGGCATGAAATCGAACAGTTTGGGCATATTGCTGTGTACGGCCAGTGAAATCCTGGGGAGTGGGAGCTCTATTTGAGCTGAGCATTACCTGTTTTCCTTGCTTTTTGGAGTAGATGTGCCAGTAATGGAACCCATCTCAGGGCACATGATCAAATATCCTTCTTGGATAAATGATGGGGAAATTGGATATGAACCAGGAGCTTACTTTAAATAAATTCATGAAATATGAGAGATCGGGCGGCAATGCTGATTGTGCTGCCAGTGCTTGACCCCAAACACACTTCTTGCCAGTTTCAGCAATGTTATTTGGAAATTCGTGAGTGCATTTTTTAAAATGCTGGTATTTGTATCACTTTTCTCCAAAACTATGTAAATAATTGGACAACAACAAAAGGTAACTTCATCTCCTCTTAGACCTTTTAGATGTGCTAAATAGAAGTGGTACATGTGGTAATTTTCTCACCTCTCTTAAATCATGCTTCATTAACTGGCATTCAGGCTAAGTCTCGAAGTACAACAAAAGATGAAGATTATGAAGTAAAAATAGAATTTAAACAGTAATTGTACACACACAACTGATACCTTTGAAACTGCATTTTTCACCTAATGTTCTCACAATATAATGGTGTGGAAATGTTCCTATCTAAAAATATGAGGAAAGTGATATTAATGCTAATGATAATACTAATAAATGTCATATTACAAGTGAGCTATGTAAGTTACATTGGACATTTATAAGTTAATAGTAGGTATTGTGTACCCATTTTTCAGGAAAGGTGACAGGTTAAGGGTGTTTTATCACCATTATACCATTAGAATTATCATTAGAGGTGTACCTGTCACATGGTTTCCATTTTAAAGACTTTTAAAAGATGCGGGATTTAAGGAACTTTGGGGAATAAGATAACTAAAAATTTTATGACTGTCTAAACAATTACTGTTATAATGGCTATGAATCTTCAGACAATTGTTAAAGAATGATCCATGAAAGTACAGAGACAGAAAAAAAATTATAACAAAGTAAAAGTAAATCTCAAATGGTTTAAACCAATATGGTATATCCCTGAATGCAAAAGAAAGTCCTAGTAGAAAGGTAAGCATTTTATCTTTGTTTTGGGAATGCCATAGTAAATTACAATAAATAGGATGGTTTAAACTCATAGTGAATGATATACCTTCACAGTTCTGGAGGCCAGAAGTTGAAACTTAAGTATTAGTAATATAAATTCCTTTGGGGATATTTGAGTAGGAAATCTATTCTACGCCTCTCTACTAGCTCTGTGTGGCTGCCAGCAATTCCCAGCATTCCTTCCTTTGTCTATGTATCACTTCTAAATTTGCTTCTGTCATGACCTAATCCTCACATGCATGCATCTGATGCTTATAAAAGCATGTCACTTGTCATGGTTGATACATTGTGTCAACTTGGGTAGTCTACAGATTTGGCCGAGTGACTCAGCAGGAAGCCAGGGTGCTTACTTTGTACACATCCTGAGCCTGTGGAAGAGGAGAGCCTGGAGACTGTGTGAGAGCTATGGGGCCCCTGGGTGGGGGTAGCCTGTTTACAATGTAAGGGAGGTAGAAAGAGGCTGCTTGCTGCCATTCCTCCCTTTTGCTCTGGTTGTTTTTGCAGTGCTCTGCTGCCATGAACATTTGCCCTCTGCCATGTGCCACTCTGCCTCTGAGTCAGCCAAGTATGCACTGAGACCTCCACAAACTGTGAACTAAATAAACCTTTCCTTCCTTCATTTTGGGTGTTGGGTATTTTGTCTCAGCAATGAGAGAAAAGTAACCAAGACATCGCTAGATTTAGAGGTCACCCTAATCCAGAAGATCATCATGTAAATGTCATTTGCTAATACACATTTTCTAAATAATATCACATTTATTGCTTCTGCATGGAACCTTCATTTGAGGGATCATAATTCAACTCACTACAATGTGCTACCATTTATTTAAAAAGTATTCTTAAAATTCAGAGACAATAGTAAGCACTAAGGGCCATCTATATATTGTTTGATAAAGCCTTATATGCTATTATTCCTATTTTACTGATTAGGAATTTTCTCTCAAGATACAATGGGTAGGTAGAGAGCAGATTAAAATCTATTGGACATTTAGGGATTGTGTTCCTCAGTATTTGATTCCTTAAAATTGTATTTTAAAGAGGAAACTAAACAATAAAAGCAATGCAGAATTTCAAAGCAAGATGACAGGAAATTAACAATGGTTATTACATTGCATATTGTTATCTTCAAAATTTGGGCAGCATAAATTAATTGTATGTAAGAAATGAGGTAGAGCATACAATTTCCAAACAAGCAGAAGAAGTTAAACTGCACCAAGGAGCACTTCAACAATTCTGACAAAAATGAAGTAGAAAAATTTATAAAGTTGAAAAAGATCACAGAACAGAAACATAAATTAAATGGCTGACATAAATTTAAGTAAAAATACAAAGTAAACAAAAATAATTGAAAACAAATTCCTACAGCAAAACAAAGCTAAACAAATAAAATGGAAATTCTGGAAGTAAAATGATGGAAAGAGATATTACAGTCACATTTTAACAAAAACATTTGCAATAGTCTTTACAGATTCATATACTATATATATATATTTATATAAATGTTTATCAGGACATGTCAATCTGAATTTTGGAGCTCCTCAATGATTTCTTGCTGCATTTTGAATAAAATAGTAGCTCCTTCTATTCCCAAAAAGCCACAAATCATCTTGTTACCTGACTGATTTTATACCTTATCATCTTTTCCTCCAAATTTCCCTGAGCACTAGGTTCTGAGCCTATTGACACCTCTGCTCCCACACTTGTCTGCACATTTGCTTGCTCTTCTCTCTGCCTAAAACAATCTCCCTCTGACCTTCCCTTTGACCTGATTTCCCATTCATCATTTAGCTCTGAGGTCCCAGACCACTTCCTTAGAAATACTCCCTCCACGTTATAGGAAGTGATCTGTTATTATGCCTCCCCACATTGCCTTAACTATTTTTTCTCAGTATTTCAGCTACCTTACAGTATTTGTTTATAAAAGTCATAAAAATTGCACACTGTCATCAATTCTGCATGACAATGACATATTAAATGAATATCACATTTTGTACCTTAATATCTCCAATATCTGTAATTATCTATAATAATCAAGATCCTAGCCCCAGATAGGCAGGAAGTCCTACAGTCATTGACATCTCAGATTTGTCTTAGAAGATGAGCAGGGTTTAGATTTTTAAGTTGGGTAAATAATAGTAATTAGTAAATGCATTTCTAAGTCATTCAAAAATATAGAGCAATAAAAGATAAATAGATCAAGCAATCTTTCATGCCTATATCTGGTAATCTGAGCAATGACTTTGAAGATAACAATAAGTAATACAACAACCACTGTAGATTTCCTATCATCTTGTTTTGAAATTCTGTATCATATTTTATATTTTTGTGTTTTATTTTTGTCTGTTTTCGCCCATATTTTGCTTTTGTTTTTTCTCTTTAAAAGATAGGTAGAGAGATAGAATATACATAAACAGAGAATATGGAAAGTATTTAGAGGTTTTTACTTCTTTCAATTATACCATTAAAAATCTCCAGTAGCATTATTCTGTATATCCTGTTTGCCCTATTACAATCTTTCCCCCAACTGCTTGATGCCTTGAAAGCTGACTGTGACAAAGGGCTCTTGTTTCTGGGTTTCATTTGGAAGGAAAGGAAAGATTGGCAATGATCCTGTCCTGGGGATAAAACTCTCCCGTATGTGTTCTCCTTACACCCTGCACTCGCCTTTGCAAATAGACTTTTTATTAAACTCTGTTCAAATTAATTAGAATGTGCCATTTGTTTCACGCTAGACACTGACTAATACACATGCATTTCCTTTGAGCATTTCCAAATGCCAAGAGTACATACTTCATTTTGTTTCCCCTACAGTTATTAATTGAGTGTCTAGGTGTGTCAAGTGCTGTGATAGATCATGGGGGCACTGCAGGGAACAAAGCAGATGAAAGCCACTGCCCTTCTGAAGCTTGGATGCTAGTTGGGGATAACAACAAATAACAAATATGCAATATCATATAAGGCAAAACTGTAAGTAGTATGAAGAAAAATATAGCAGCAGAGGACTAGCAATTTGGGTGGAGAGGGTGGAACTTAAAATGGGGTGGTCAGGGGAGTCTCCATTGAGAAAGTTATATTTAGACAAAGGCATTCAAGATGCAATAAGTCAGTATGAAATTTTCTGGAAAAAGAGCAAATCATACAGAGAGAGCCACAGATGCAAGTGTCCCAGCACAGAGCAGGGAGGGGGAGCAGAATAATAGAGTAGAGTGAGTCAGCTAGAAAGGAGGAGGGTAAATCCATAGGACTTGAAAGGACACAGCAAGGTCCATGGATTTTACTGAGTGAGAGGGAAATAGGACCCTGGAGAACTGGAGGCTGTGCCACAGTCTAATTTACATCTTAATTTTGTTTCTGTGTTTGTGTTGTGATTTATGTGTTTTATGTGTGTGTGTATGTGTTATACATATATTTTAGAATAAAAGTAGGAAAACAATGTTATATGTCAATAAAACTTATTGATGAAGTTAATAGCAATAATCAGGCAATTTTTAAAATTTGGTACCAGGAATCATACTCACAACCTTATGCTTGCCAGGCACGCATTGTGCCACTGAGCTAAATCCCCAGTCCAATCAGACAGTTTAAAATGATGGCTAAGACCCAGTTATTGGGAAAGGCATTGATGATAATGTGGTATGAAGTAGATCAATACTATATTTTGAAGGTATAATCAATATGGTTTTCTCTTAGGTTTGCTTATTCATAACAAATTCTTAAGCGGCTACTGTAAACGAGGCATTGTGCTAGGTACTGGTGATGTGACAGTGAATGATACTAAGATCTTCGACCTATGCATTAAAATATGGTGTAAAGGCAGTAAACATGGGAAACAAAAACCAATTGGTGATCCGGGGAAGATGGCGACCAGGTGAGCAGCAAGGGAGCGAACCTCCTTAATAAACACCACCAGCTCGAGACAGACTTGGCGAGCGTGAATGCCGGGACATTGGCTGGGAAGTTTAAACTGGACGTATTTCTCTGAGATGCCGGGGGAGATGTGGTAGGGTGGACCAGGCTGCCGGGGCGAGACGTGGGAAAGCCCCAGACGCTGGGAGCCAGGGACGATCCGCGCGGGGAAAAAGCTTGGCTCGGACCAAGCGCCGTGGGAGCACAGCCGGCTCGGTCCCTCCCGCCTCCCGAGCCGGTGCAGCCCCCCGGCGACTCCCGACAGAGATCGGCTTGCTAGCAGCAGAGACGCCCGGCAATCCCACGTTTCGCGCGTGTCGGGCAGGCCGCGCGGAGGGCCCCAAGCGCCGGGAGCAGAGAGAAAGATTTACTGGGTCCTGACGCCCTGAGAGCATGGACGGCTCGATCCCTCCCGCCTCCCGAGCAGGCGCAGCCCCCCGGCGACTCCCGACAGAGATCGGCTTGTTAGCGGCGGAGACGCCCGGCAATCCCACGTTTCACGCGTGTTGGGCGGGCCGCGCGGAGGGCCCCAAGCGCCGGGAGCGGAGAGAAAGATTTGCTGGGTCCTAGCGCCCCAAGAATACAGACAGCTCGATCCCTCCCGCCTCCCGAGCCGGCGCAGCTCTCCGGCGACTCCCGACAGAGATCGGCTCTCTGGCGGCGGCAACGCCCAGCGGTCTCACGTTTCGTGTGCATCGGGCGGGCCGCGCAGAAAGCCCCAAAGGATAGACTGGCACCTTGGAACCTTCATGCCTGCAGGGACTCCAATAACTGGTGAGATATC